>CABFPE010000163.1:530105-568734 GCA_900660155.1 Hofstenia miamia | reverse complement strand
TTATTTACATTAGTCATATATTTTTACAACTTTGAAGAAAAGAAACCTGCATTTCCGCGATTTATAGCCTATCTTAATACATTAAGTAAAACTATAAATCTATATAGATCTTGTAATGATGCTCCTCTAAATTGCTCTTGATATTTGCATGCATATTATTTCTAAGCTAACAATACATTCTAATACTTTAATATTGTGATATTTGTAATAAATTAATTGTTTGTCTTTTAAACAAGGATATTACATTACTTTAATGTATATTACAGCAAGATCACGTACTTTAGTTTACAATATATGTGCAAATTATGTGTCTTCGCGAGATGTTTCTGTAGATAAGCCGCACCCCCGCTTTGGGAGCAATTTTTCGTGGAAAAAGGTGCGGCTTATACACGGGTAAATACGGTATATATAATCGATTTTATATGTATGTATGAAACCGTTTATATCAAAAGACATCAATACGGCAAGTCTGTTTACCTAATCCAATACGGAATGTCCGTGCTTCCTACAAATTTTAAGTTCAAAGTTGAATTGCCTGGAAATTCCATTTTTTTGCTTGGAATTTATTTTCTTGTCTACTCTTATATCTTCTTGTAGATGGATTGACTCGTATCATATACATGTGTACTTCCCTTTGCTTTATATGGGTTTGCGTAGTCTTTAGGCCAAACAGATGTAAATAATTTAGTTTGATTGTTTGTACTAGTGATTGTACCTGTAGAAGCTTTGTGTAGCTCAAAACATAGGGATTTGATCACTCTCATTTAATTACTAAATGAAAATTGCTTGCTATTTGGCCTGAAATTGCTTTAAATTCCCTCTAAGTTTACAATTAGAACTCCGAATTCTGAAAAGCCAAATTTTGTTTCCTTTGTAAGTTTTTTTTTATTAACTAGAGGTTTCTACTTAACAGATGCACAATTTACTACATTTTCTTAATTAATAACAAATTTATTCACGAAACAGCGATTGGATATTATTTATCCAATAGCGTCCTCCATTCTTATGCTGTATTTCGAAATTTATTCGCATCAAGACAGTTTTCAATTATGAAACCAGGTATTTATTTTCTGCTTAATTAGATACTACATGTATATCTATGTATCTATCACTTTTTTTATTTTTTTGATTAAGAACAATTCCTTTATCTGTGTCTGTAATGTTAGTGCTCTAGAAAATTCTCATAAAGTTTAGTTTCAAATTGAAGTTTTTAGCTCAAATGCTTTTTGTGTAGTGAGTTTTTATTTATTTAGTCTGATTCTTTCGTAATTTGAATTTTCATACTATCATTTGATTTGAATATAATTGTAGTAATTGAACCGGGTCAGCACAACCCGTGCTCCCTTTGAGTCCCACAGCATGACTACTATTTTACCCATATTTAGCAGTTAAAAAAATTCTTCATTTATAATCCTAGTCCCACAAAATATTTTTTCTCAGTAAATGGCATAAAATTATTTTGGTGACGCATGACCTTACTTTATATAAAATCTTGTTTTGGAAGTTTCGGGCCGGGCCTAAATGCTACGAATGAAAGTAGGATCGAAAAAATATCGCCCATTTGCAACTTGTATTTGCATAATGAGTTACATGTATTTTATAGTAAGGTTTTGACAGTTTTCATGTAGGTAAATTCTTTTTAACGATAATTTCTGTTAACTTCCACATTATTTAATTGACACTACAGATAATTTTCACATTTCCTTTTTAACGAAAAGTTTAGTTGGCCAATGAGGAGATAGCGTCTGTAGATTGTCTTGTGAATATTATGTGTTCAGTTTTTTCCTATGAATATGATACAAATATTTAATGCCCATTTATACAAGTTGTGTTTTGTGTCATGGTATAAGATATCGACCAGAACTTTGATTAAATAGACAAAGACACATATGGTTTTTCTTTCGTGACAATTACGTTTCCAAAAAGTGTTGTAGAGAAAAGTTATTGAATTCAGAAACATACTTTAATATAGAAAATTAATTAATGAGGCGCTGTTCAAAATGTATTCAGTTATTTGTAAAATTGATTTCCTTTGCAAAATTATTGTTACTCGATATTTTGTACAATAGCGTGGTACGAATTTAGTTTAATTCTATTCCAGGTATCCCAATTGGTGCCAGCATCGAGAATGAAACGGATGTATGTACTGCGTGCATAATTGAAGCAGATTATTTATCATATGGGGTCTACCCCACACGACTGCACCTGTCTCTTATACACATCGAATATAGGAAAACTGTTTTCTACGTCCAATGAGCCAAGGTCAACGGCGGGCTGCCGCCAAGGATTTTGATTACGGCGAAGATCCCGGCTCAGATTCATTTATTTCCATGATTTTTATTGTATTTTTGTTTTTAAAATTTCTTCGCTTTGACCATTTTCTTAATTGTTCGAACTATGAGCATGTTTTAGTTGTTCCATTCAAAATTGAATTAGAAATGTGACCAAATTTATTCAAAAATTAATTTTATTACCAACTAATTTTTACCACTTTTACTTATGCTTGCCTTCATTGTATTCAATTTTAATGCGCCTTTGTTTTCAGTTACTTATTGCTTTGTTAAAATATTTTACAAATAACCTAATGATGTTAATTGTAGAAAGCCTTCACTTCAATATGTAAGTTTATGCCAATGTATTCTAAATGCAATTGCACTCACTGCTTTAAACGTCTGCTATGCATTTTTAAGTCTGCACTCGTCTTTCCATTTTAAACTTGGCTTCATTTTCCATTTGACTATTACACGCATCAAGTGTTTACGCATGTCTCAAAATCCTAATAAATTTATCATTGATGCCACGAAAGTGAGATCATTCATTATGAATTTACTTAACGGAACGCTGAATTGCCACTTTGAATCAATAAAGAAATACTTCAGCTCAATATGCCTCCTAATTTTGAGAAATCATCTTGGTAACAGAGTTTTCTGCATTAAATTTTATATTAAATACAACGCGACATCTATTTTTTAATCCCAAGAATTTTAAACTTAAGTGACATTGTGGGTTATCTTAGCACAATAAAAAACCGGAGATATTGGATGTTTGTAAATGTGTTCATAGTAAATTTCACCCACTTCTGTTTAAAAACAAAAAGTTTTATAGCTTTGTGGTTGCCTTATCTACCAATAATACTACATGCTTTTTTGGCAATGGGAATGATATTTCCGACTCTTAACACAATTCATGCTGTGTTGGCTCGCGATTTATTTTATGAATTATGTACAATAATATTTTACTTGCTAAGGGTCTCTGAACAACAGTAGCAGAATTTGTATACTTCAGGATTGTCAAAGTGGGTTTTTTCTATAAAATTTTAATATCTACTATCGTCGAATCAGACGTTATTATAGGGTACGCAAGCGTTCTCGTGGTGAAATTGAAATGTATCCGATAAATTGATTTTTGATCCAATTTGTTCCCTGTCTAAAAGTATTGACTCTCAATCCATCACTTTCTATCATGCGTTGAAATCTAAATTTATAGGTTGTCTTTCATTGTATTGGTCAAGAATGTGCGCTTTTTTTGGATGAGATACATGTATATTAAAAGAATAACAACACTGGATATATAATTGCTAAGGTTTCTGGATTGCGATTGACAAATGCCAGCTAATTGTTGATCAAACTTGCCGCTGGGCCTATTAGATAGAGGATTAAGCAAGATTTTCTTTTTTTTCATAAAAACCAAATTGTAATTTATTTAGATCATGGCTAAACCTATTGAAAAGTTCTATTATTGACATATTCTTAATGTTAATCTTTACACAAATCCAATCGGGAATTTTTAAGCTAATTTCCTCAAGTATCAATAATGATAGGATAAACGTAGATTTTATTTTAACTAATTTTTTATCTTATTAACCCTATGCAGCCTGAGGGGGGCTTTCTCTCCACCCATTAAATTTTTAAACATTACTCAAAAAGTTGTTTAGCTTTCTTAATGAGATTTGGTGGTTTTCTTGTATGTGGATCATAATCATAATAATAGTTTTTTCTAAATGACTGCTTCTTTTATGTATGGTCTTTTTCAAACACCTGTTATTATTGTTAGGGAGAAAAAAGTATGTAAAATTAACAAGAAAATTGTATTTAATAAATTAAGAATTAATTCTAATACAACCAATATTTAATTAATTTCAATAAATCCTCGAATTTATATATTTGATGACGCTATCACAAATAATTATGACATCAAATTTCTTAACATTGCAAATTGATAGTGCTGATATAAAGAACCTTTGTGCAGCTTCGTTCTAATATCATAAACAAACCAGTGTTAGACAGGAGGAGGAAATCCTCTCACTTCAGGCCTGAAGAGCATAAAAAACCAAGGTCGAAAAAGGTTAATCAAAAGACGCTCCCAATAGCTACATGAGACAAGTAAATAATTGTATATTATATTTCGTATTTCCAAACATCTTGCGATCATAAAACTTCTCTGCGTGAATTTAACATTTCTTTTCAATTAGTGTAACATGAGCGGCTACATCAATTGAATTGGATTTAGGATCTCATTTCTAAGGAATCTATTAACTTTCTTTAATTTTTAAAATAATTTTTGTTATTGAATTAAAATTTCATCAAATACTACGCCAATATCTTATTAAGATTTTTTGTCATAAATGTTTCACTATTGCCCATCAGTAAAAACTTATAACACTTTTGCAATTTAGAAACTATAAACATATTATTTAAAGCACACCCATTTTATTCAATGTTCTTTTTTGAAGTTCACTACTTGGCTAGTATTCAGTGCACCTATTCTTTTAAATTGTGATTGATATTTTATTTAATTAATTGTAAGTCCATGTAGCCATACTAATTGTGGGAATATTTAGCAATACAAGCACTTCAATCTTAAATTTACTTAATTGGATTCAAATTTGGTTGTGAAGGCATGCAAAACATATAGAAAATCGCTATCGTTACAATAGCTTCTAATCCTTACAATGTATCAGTAATTAATTCTACATCGAATTTAAGACACTGATTGAAAACTGTGGCACCTAAACCGCTAGGTGGCACTCCAAATGCAGAAATGTTTAACAGTTCATAGTTGATATGTGAATGAAGAAATAAAGAAATTTTCTTTCTGTATAGAGCAGCGATTCCTAACCGGGGTTCACATGGACCCTAGTGGTTCATTGTAAGTTTACTGGGGATCTATTCCAAAAAACTAGCGAATAGCATAGGATATCATTTAATAAATCTTCATTTAATTTACTTAGACTTTTCCTAACATTTCCCTTGAACAGGATGCTTTTAATTCTTCCGCAGATTTTGGCATGAATACTCATTATCTGGCTCGTCAGTAGTTAATGCATATTTACAGACTTCACTTAATTATTTTGAAGGAAAACTTAGCAATCAATTCAATGTATTTTGTGTCACTTACATTAAGACATTCTTTTTCCAATAGCCTTGGCTTGCCAATTTTATTATTAATTAGCGTGTTCTTATTACAGTCATTATTACTAATAGGTTATTAGTGGCCATTTGCAATTTCTCACTGTTTTATTTAACTTTTTAAACTAGATGTTAATTCTCATGGTTAGTCAATTTATCGTTCTGTTGTATGCTTGATGTAATTTCGTAGTGATGGCACCATGCGACAGCAATAGTATACTCTGTTTTGCATGATAGCATATTTAACAAAGTCTGAAGGTTATCAGATGAGTTATATAAATGAACACGAGCCGTTTTGATATTAGAATTTGATATTTACACATGTCTCTATTACATCAATGTTTTTAAACTTTTTCCACCTGGTTTTACACCATGTGTTGTGATATAGTCACGATGGCAGTGTCACTCACTGAAGTACCCCTGAGTCATAGTTCAACCCTGGCATGACATTTCCTGTGCTATTCATTGTTAAATTACTGTTTGAATAAGATCCTACTTTACATCTTAAACTACCAGCAGGATCGTAGTGATTGTAATGACATTTGATATGGATTGACAGGAAGTAGTGTCACGTTTGTCATATTGCAATGGAAAACTCCACAAAAATGTATTCTTGAACTAATATTGTTTCTACCTTGCCATTTCCTTTGTATTTTACATATTAATAAGCAGTATTTCCTTTTTGATCATTATTCATGTGTTTACTTATTAACGTAGATGTCAATTTCTAAGCAGTTCATTTATCCATGGTTAGATTTAAATTTGTGAATAAATTTTTACAAAATTCAAATTATGCAAACAGGAAAAGACATCTGAAAGGAATTAAGTAGAAAAAATAAATTGGAAAATCTATTTCTTAAGGAAAAAATTCGTCAATTAATGGGTTAATTGTACTGATCTGGAATGAATTGGCAAGCTCTGAAATGTTGTTTTGCACGTTTTTTATCTTCAGTTTATTTAAAATTGATTAAATTATTGTATTTCAAAAATAGTAGTATCAAAAGGATTTCTTATATTTACTACCTTAGAAGATTGTCTGGGTAAAATTGAAGTTTAGATAAATCCGATTTTTTTGATTTTTTAAAATTTAAATCGGATTTTTTCCCAACACTGATTGTGGAGGAGGCTCTATTAAACAATATTTTATGTTTAACCTTGCCTAAGGGAATATGATTTGTTTCAGCTGAAACTGTATACAAATTTTCCTCCATGATGTTAAACTTAGTTGAATATATCTGTATCACTGCAATGAAATATTCAATGCCGAATTTCATGCAAATTTCAAATCAGCGAATGATCGAGACATATAAGGATAATAAATTCCCTCATGAGGTAACGCATCAGCAAAGACTAGGAATAATTTGCTTCAACCCAACTTTTAATCACTTCACTAATCATTAAGTTTACCTCATGAACTTTACATTGAGCACTTCGTAATAAATTCGCAAAATTCAGGATATCAATACACTATTAATATGTCAAAAAACATACTGACTGTTATAATATCAAGTCAAAATTCGGGCCAATTAATGATTTTAGTAGATTCTCATTTCTGATTATTAATTATTCTTTACTTACAATATTTTTCATTTTGTGTTGCTACTGTCTTCCAGCAATTTTGCAGGAATAATTCTGAATTACTACAAGTGTTTCAAGCACAATAGTCTTCACTGTACTTACGTGACTAATTTTTAAGTTGTTTTCTATCAAAGGCCACGTTTTTGTACGTTTATTTGGTAGCAACATACAAAAAGTATTTTTTAAAAAGAGTTAACTATACGTATTTCATTTGTATAATAAAATCTAAAAATTGAAAATTTATGTATACCACCCATGGAATAATATTTTTTTACTTTCTATTCAAAACTCTTTTCATTGTTATTGTCAGCAAAATGAAAAAATGTGTACAATAACGTTTTGTTAAACAGAAATATGATATTGGTTTTTATTATATTTTTGTCTAACTAGACTCGCTTATATAAGTAGAATAAGTAGAATACCTTCTTGTGGTGTCGGAGAGGATACCGTATGTAATCGCCGATAAGCTATCGGGGAAAGGGGTTAATTTTGCTTTTAGAGGCAAAAATTATATTTTGTAATTGATAAAAGTAAGTTATTGATGTAGTGCACGTTTGTAACATTTTAACAGTTATTGCCATTTCATGCGTCTTACAGGAAGAGTAACCTATACGGTATTGAGATTATACATTTCTATGAAAAATATAATTTTTGGCCATGCTTTGGAAAATATGATAAAATTTAGGTTTAGTTTGTGTTATTTTTTTTATTCAATAATTTTTGACAATGTTTTTAATTGCAGGCATTAGCCTCATTGCTGAAGTTAATAAATCAATTTTAATACGACAACCGATAATTATCCTACATCTAATTGGAGATCTGTAAATATACATATGTATATTTATTTTCAAATCCGGATTCACATATGTTTATATATTTAGTGTGATAGTCATTTCTGGGCAAAATTTCTTCAAAATTGTTATTGTCTCAAAATTTACCTATTAGTATTTTACTAATGTGGTGGGTTGCCACTTAACTCGCAGTCGATAATCAATAAGGTTGATCTTTTAAAAGTCATTGTCTTACCAAGAACCTGATGTAATCGTTAAATGTGAAAGTTGGTTACATAAAAAGCCAAAAAACAATATTTTTGCCATCGGACTCAGTATTCGAAAGGGACAATGGCAGGAATCGCGAAGTTCCAAGACTTTTTATATGGATAAGAGCATTTCTCTCGTATTATAACACCATTTAAAATAAATATTTTTAAAAAATTTGGAGAGTACTACCCCTAATGTATATATAACTGTGTATAGATACATATATAACTGTATATATATACTAATACCTCCCTCTCGGTAGTATGGTTTTTGCAAAAAAGTGCTACATAGAGGGCGGCGAGGAAAATTGTCCATACTACATAGAGGGATTTTGGTAGTTTGGCCGAAAATTAACTTTTTGGCTATTACTCCCTAAAAAATCCATCGATCCCTTAAATATTTTGCATGAAGGTAGTGACTACCAAAAGACTATGTCCTACAAAAATTCAGGAATTTATGTGGGAAATTCAGCTTATATGGTTATGTGGAAAAAATACATAGAGGGAGGTATTTATATATATATATATATATATATATTTATATATATATATATATATATATATAGCATTAACAGGAGCGCTACACTGTCAAGATAACAGGTACTAAAGTAGAAAAAATAATCAATTTTTAAGAATTATCAAAAATTGTTTATAGCTTTAATTTAAACATTATTTAAATCTGTTTAAGTTGACAAAATCATCGTCAGTAAAAAGTTTACACAATATTTTCTAGATTTTACAACAATATTTAATAACAGTAAATCTTAGTCATTGGGATTTATAGTTAAAGTACATAGTAATTTTTTAAATTTAAACTTGATAGTAAAAACTGGCTAATGGCAGTTAATTATTTTTTGAAGTTGTGGTGCATATAATCTTAATTTCTAGCTTCATAACTTAATCCACATTTCTAGAAGTTCTGCAATTGTTGACTTTGTTTCAAGTTTTTTTCTTATAACTACTATACCGGATATAATCTACAACACAGGTACATTGAATCTTATAAATTACATTAGATTTTATAAAATAAATTAAATTTAGCAATAAATTTTTGATGTCATTACACCATTTCACATTACTATATAATCCCATTTCTCTGTAAAGCAAAAATAGATATACATATTTATTGAAAAAAATTCAAAATTACAGCAATTTATTGAATTACTTCAAACAATACTTCAGTCATTTTGTGTAAATTTATGGCATTATAAAGAAGGTATTAAAATAATAACACTGGCTTGAAAATGTTTTATAGAAATTGCTGGGTTATCTAAATGAAACCCATTTATAAAATGACAATTTCAAAACAATAAATATATCAAGTAGATGCATCATTTGCTTTGATTTGAAGAGGTCTTAAGGTGATGCCTTTTATGATGTTGCTTGAGATCACTAGCCCTTGTACTCCNNATATATATATATATATATATATATATATGTATCTATATACAGTTATATATACATTAGGGGTAGTACTCTCCAACTTTTTTAAAAATATTTATTTTAAATGGTGTTATAATACGAGAAATGCTTATTGAAACATGTCAGTAGTATTAATTCAATTTTATAATTTAAAAAGTTCACCCACCAATCGATTTGAAAGTTTTAATATTTTTCCTATTGGCATGCACCATTATTAAAACGGTCAGACTATTATTTGAAAATTTATTGTCTTGTAATCCAATATCAGAGAATAGTTTACATTGTCCATATAAAATTTTTTTAAATTTCTTGCATTGTTTCTACTAACTTCCTATTGCAACAATTTCTGCTATTTGCCTCCAAACATTGCAGGAATTTTTTAAATGTTTGATAGTTTCTTCAAAATCAATTTAAACTTTCATAGCTCAAGCACTGAAGGATTGCGGAATGTATTTTCTTCACTTGCTTTCTAAAATGCTAGCACCCTTTGTACGTGGAGCATTCAGGAAATCTCAGATCCAAACATTTGCACAGCAATTAATCCTGACTTTATACTCAGCAAAGGTAGTCTATCTAATGAAAATAAATAGCTAGTCTTTAGAACTGTTAGGTGTATGGGCCGCGAAACAAATATATCGGAAATATGTAAAAGTGTTTTGTATCTTTGAAGTAGCCAGGGTAGATTAGGGTTAATATAATATGTAAAAATGTAGTTCTCTAACTTACTGCGTAATATAACTAACATTATTCTATTTCTAGAAAATTTGTAAAAAGAACTTTTCAAACAAATTAATTGTATTATATGCATTAAAAATTTCTTTTATACAACGTTTTTTTAAACTAGAACTTATCTAAAACTGGATGACCAAGCTCTCTAATAATGAAACACTGTCACTAGAGTTTTCTGTTTTGGAGAGATAAAGTTACAGCAGCTATAACAAGTAACCGATGGATGAAACTAAACATTCTGGGATCCGATCTTTGTTATTAAATAAATTATTAGTTTGCAAAGATGTAAAAACAGGTCTAATTTTGGAATTGCGTTCACATTATATCATGCACCAGCAAAATTTTACACTGGTTGGATAAGTTGGGCAGCATAAAGGGGGAATGTATTCTTAGAACAAACAAAATATTTAAATATTTGAAATTAATTTCTCTTTTACAATTTGTCTTGGAAGACAGAATATTGCTAAAATCTTATTGAAGTTTGGGTATATCAGAAATATTCGCATGGTTGTTTCTGTTTTCTTGAATATCTTTCTTTGATAAAAGAATATCATATATTGGAAACAAATTTTGCTGTTTCTTATAATTGATATTGATTTGAAATAATTGTCTATTGATTCTCTGAATTTTATTTAATCCATCAATGTATTGACTTTTATTTTTCCATCAATCGGCTTTTTTCACTTAAATGGCACTTTGTCAATACCATAGATTAATTATAATTTTCATTCTCTATTCATGGGATCAAATTGTTTGGCACTTTCACATTTTTTGACTTTTTTAAAATGGGTTTCACACTCACTATTATTATTTATATTTAGTCGGTTGCTGTTTTTATTATTGTTCGCCTATTCATTAAGCAATACCAGTTTCTATTTTATATTCAATGCTGTTTGTAAAGTTTTGAAAACTATTTTTTACATTTTGTACTACTTTGGCATTTCTATGAATGTTTGGCATTCGTTTTTAATTGTTCTTAATCTTCGACCTCGCGCAAATGGATATTACTAAGGCTCACCAAAGTAAAATACTCTTGCTTTTATATTATCTACAAAGAGGTTGTTTATTTTATCTTTAATTTATGGCCTTGCAAACTTACTTAAAACTATCTTTAGGTACCGAGCGCAATCGACTTCTTAAATAACTTTTAAATTCAATTTAGTTAACACCTCACATACTGTTATTTGTAACACTTCTCATTCGCTTATTTGAAATCTGATCTGGTCGCACCGCACAGGTTCTAGATCCAATTTCAATTTCATTCTTTTTTGAAAAATCAGTTTTTTCGCATACATAAAATTATATATTGTTTTTGTAAAAATATTAATGTATTTTCGGGATACCCCGATCTTTTTTCTAAAAATGGGGTTAAGATATTATTTTTTCCGAATTCCAACTATAAGATACAATGCATGATTGAGCATGCTTTGGTTTTTCATACCACTTAGTTTTGACGCAGGGGTTATAGTCAACAAAAAAGAATTCAGAATTTACTGTATATCATGTTCTTTTAAACTTGGACAATTTCTCTAATTCATTTGAATATCGAAGTTGTTCACCTTCATTTTCGGGTAAATTGGTCCTTGCAAGATTATGGCTTCCAATTTTCACAAAGTAGAAATTTATACGTGAATTATTTATAAATTTCCATAATATTAATTTATAGCAGTATTTCTGTCTTATTATTTAAATTTAAATGTTTTCAAATATTATTTGATGTATTATTTAAAGGAAGCCTGAATACTGAGCTCATCGAAAATATATTTTTTATGAAATTGGTTTGACATATCTTAGGGTTAATACTACAACGAGCAGTGCTCTCTAATTTCACTTTTTAATGCAAAATTTTCAATTTTTTGTGAAGGGCATCAAGTGCAGTCTTGTCAACATATATGTATTACTTTTCTGTATTTTTAATTTTTTCCTTCCTTTTCTCACCACTGAACAACATTTGCATTGTTTTTAATTAGGGACACTTAAAAACGTTCAGTTTCGTGATTCTTAGAATGTCACTACTTTGAGTTTTCAACGATTTTAAAATTTTAATTAAGAATGAAGTTGCATTTTGTAGGAATAGGATTTAGCTTCTTGACATGTAGCTAGGTTTTTAATTAAAATGAGTAATTCTTGCAACAGATAGCTGATGAAACAAAACGTATGGATTTTTGAACAGCAATCTAGCCTCAATGTATTAATTAATTCTGAAAATTTCATAAGTGGCGCTTCGGGATTTATATATTCCATTTAGAAAATATTTTTTCCTAAATTCATGACTTTTTGTTCTAAAATATATTACGTCGATCAGGTGTCGCTTGACAATATTTTAATGCCTTTTAGATTGATCCTCGTAAACATGATGGAACTCTTTATGAATGCAAGGTTCCTTTGCATTTAATTTTTATATTAAGTTCATTAATAAGAAACTAGTCTTTATTTACTTTTTGCATTATTAACGTTGATTTCTTTCAGGAATGTTGACATTTCTTGGTAGAAAAAACGTCAACACCCATTAACGCTTCTGAAATTGTGGTTTTAAATGCTTTAATTTATTTATCTAAAATTTTGCTATGTTTTTAAAAGTACTAATTGCTTTTTTGCCTCTTAAGTCTTTTCCATTTTAAACCTGAAGTTTGATTTTAGCCTAATATTATTAATTATTTAATATTTTTTTATTATAATTCAAGCTTGATCTCGATCTCATAAAAAAAATTGAGGAAAGTGCATTTTTCGGTTAAGTGTGAATGCTTGTCATCTCTTCTATTGATCTATTTAAGGAGATGGAATAATGTAAACTGAACTAAAATGTTATTAAAAATAACTTTCTTAAAAGCTAGCAGGTGATATCAATCAATACCTGAAGCAATTTAAAATTACCGATCCTTTTGCAACAGATTCCGATACACTCTGATCTCCTCCGCAAACACACTTAATATTTCACAAGCTCTCAAAAGTCATGATTAATTATGAAATGCATTTATAACTGTGGCACGTTCCTCTATTTTTTTTAAATTTATTCATCTTCATATTTTATCAATATATATNCACTGTCACTAGAGTTTTCTGTTTTGGAGAGATAAAGTTACAGCAGCTATAACAAGTAACCGATGGATGAAACTAAACATTCTGGGATCCGATCTTTGTTATTAAATAAATTATTAGTTTGCAAAGATGTAAAAACAGGTCTAATTTTGGAATTGCGTTCACATTATATCATGCACCAGCAAAATTTTACACTGGTTGGATAAGTTGGGCAGCATAAAGGGGGAATGTATTCTTAGAACAAACAAAATATTTAAATATTTGAAATTAATTTCTCTTTTACAATTTGTCTTGGAAGACAGAATATTGCTAAAATCTTATTGAAGTTTGGGTATATCAGAAATATTCGCATGGTTGTTTCTGTTTTCTTGAATATCTTTCTTTGATAAAAGAATATCATATATTGGAAACAAATTTTGCTGTTTCTTATAATTGATATTGATTTGAAATAATTGTCTATTGATTCTCTGAATTTTATTTAATCCATCAATGTATTGACTTTTATTTTTCCATCAATCGGCTTTTTTCACTTAAATGGCACTTTGTCAATACCATAGATTAATTATAATTTTCATTCTCTATTCATGGGATCAAATTGTTTGGCACTTTCACATTTTTTGACTTTTTTAAAATGGGTTTCACACTCACTATTATTATTTATATTTAGTCGGTTGCTGTTTTTATTATTGTTCGCCTATTCATTAAGCAATACCAGTTTCTATTTTATATTCAATGCTGTTTGTAAAGTTTTGAAAACTATTTTTTACATTTTGTACTACTTTGGCATTTCTATGAATGTTTGGCATTCGTTTTTAATTGTTCTTAATCTTCGACCTCGCGCAAATGGATATTACTAAGGCTCACCAAAGTAAAATACTCTTGCTTTTATATTATCTACAAAGAGGTTGTTTATTTTATCTTTAATTTATGGCCTTGCAAACTTACTTAAAACTATCTTTAGGTACCGAGCGCAATCGACTTCTTAAATAACTTTTAAATTCAATTTAGTTAACACCTCACATACTGTTATTTGTAACACTTCTCATTCGCTTATTTGAAATCTGATCTGGTCGCACCGCACAGGTTCTAGATCCAATTTCAATTTCATTCTTTTTTGAAAAATCAGTTTTTTCGCATACATAAAATTATATATTGTTTTTGTAAAAATATTAATGTATTTTCGGGATACCCCGATCTTTTTTCTAAAAATGGGGTTAAGATATTATTTTTTCCGAATTCCAACTATAAGATACAATGCATGATTGAGCATGCTTTGGTTTTTCATACCACTTAGTTTTGACGCAGGGGTTATAGTCAACAAAAAAGAATTCAGAATTTACTGTATATCATGTTCTTTTAAACTTGGACAATTTCTCTAATTCATTTGAATATCGAAGTTGTTCACCTTCATTTTCGGGTAAATTGGTCCTTGCAAGATTATGGCTTCCAATTTTCACAAAGTAGAAATTTATACGTGAATTATTTATAAATTTCCATAATATTAATTTATAGCAGTATTTCTGTCTTATTATTTAAATTTAAATGTTTTCAAATATTATTTGATGTATTATTTAAAGGAAGCCTGAATACTGAGCTCATCGAAAATATATTTTTTATGAAATTGGTTTGACATATCTTAGGGTTAATACTACAACGAGCAGTGCTCTCTAATTTCACTTTTTAATGCAAAATTTTCAATTTTTTGTGAAGGGCATCAAGTGCAGTCTTGTCAACATATATGTTTATTACTTTTCTGTATTTTTAATTTTTTCCTTCCTTTTCTCACCACTGAACAACATTTGCATTGTTTTTAATTAGGGACACTTAAAAACGTTCAGTTTCGTGATTCTTAGAATGTCACTACTTTGAGTTTTCAACGATTTTAAAATTTTAATTAAGAATGAAGTTGCATTTTGTAGGAATAGGATTTAGCTTCTTGACATGTAGCTAGGTTTTTAATTAAAATGAGTAATTCTTGCAACAGATAGCTGATGAAACAAAACGTATGGATTTTTGAACAGCAATCTAGCCTCAATGTATTAATTAATTCTGAAAATTTCATAAGTGGCGCTTCGGGATTTATATATTCCATTTAGAAAATATTTTTTCCTAAATTCATGACTTTTTGTTCTAAAATATATTACGTCGATCAGGTGTCGCTTGACAATATTTTAATGCCTTTTAGATTGATCCTCGTAAACATGATGGAACTCTTTATGAATGCAAGGTTCCTTTGCATTTAATTTTTATATTAAGTTCATTAATAAGAAACTAGTCTTTATTTACTTTTTGCATTATTAACGTTGATTTCTTTCAGGAATGTTGACATTTCTTGGTAGAAAAAACGTCAACACCCATTAACGCTTCTGAAATTGTGGTTTTAAATGCTTTAATTTATTTATCTAAAATTTTGCTATGTTTTTAAAAGTACTAATTGCTTTTTTGCCTCTTAAGTCTTTTCCATTTTAAACCTGAAGTTTGATTTTAGCCTAATATTATTAATTATTTAATATTTTTTTATTATAATTCAAGCTTGATCTCGATCTCATAAAAAAAATTGAGGAAAGTGCATTTTTCGGTTAAGTGTGAATGCTTGTCATCTCTTCTATTGATCTATTTAAGGAGATGGAATAATGTAAACTGAACTAAAATGTTATTAAAAATAACTTTCTTAAAAGCTAGCAGGTGATATCAATCAATACCTGAAGCAATTTAAAATTACCGATCCTTTTGCAACAGATTCCGATACACTCTGATCTCCTCCGCAAACACACTTAATATTTCACAAGCTCTCAAAAGTCATGATTAATTATGAAATGCATTTATAACTGTGGCACGTTCCTCTATTTTTTTTAAATTTATTCATCTTCATATTTTATCAATATATATTATATTTTCAAATGCTGAGTGGCAACGCCTCTAATGTTCTCATTAATTATTAATTTCTTTTCGAACTTCACTTACCGAAATAATTTATTGATTAATTTTATTTATTGCCAATGTCGCATTTAATTACTATATCTTACTGCTTTACTTAGCTTTTAGTTTTATCGAGTATTCACTTGTAGCTATTGACGGGCATGCTCTGTTTCCAAAATTAATATGCAGGGTGAGACTGTTGTTTAGCACATGTTTTTAACAGTTTTTGGCGTTTTTAACATGAGTTTTTTAGAAGAACAGTGCGGGGAGTGAGGACGTGAGGTAGGAAACCGGTTTTTATAAAGCAAATAACCTTATCGTGTTTCACCACATTGAATAAATGTATGACATATTCTTTTACATTGCTTGCAAACAATGCAATTTATTACTCTATGCCTTCAATATGGAACATCAATAAAACAAATTTTTTTCGTTTTCAACATGTTAATTAAGGCTTTTAAATTGAAGAACTCATAAGGTAGTGTTGAAAACCTCATCCTATTAGTATACCTATGTGTTAATAAACTTTGAAACCATATGAATGCTTTGCAAGGCATTGTTTAGGCAATGTATGAATAGTCGCTAAATATTTTAAATTAATATGTAAACCACTTATTAACAGAGATACGCAAATTTAATGACAATTTTATTGCAGAAACTAGCTTTTAAAAAAACAATACATAGTTTCCAACTTTTAAAAGCTTTCCTGATTTTTTCAAATAAATTCAGGTACTGCAAAAACCAAGCCAAGCTATAAAATATTCACTTCTTTTGCATTTTTTTGCATATTTTTAATTATCTTTCGTTTCATAATAACATATTGCCAATAATTAAGGCACTTTGACTTTCCTCATGACGTTTAAGAAATATCCTCACACTATCTGACGCTCATTGAAAATAAGGTTTATGGGCAACTTAAGGTTACTGTATTAGAAAATGACATCATTTTTTGTTAATTTTGTTAAATTAAAAAGTTATGCTCCTTTATAATATTTAATACTTAACACTACTACAGATGTAGAAAATATGGGTAAATTGCCAAATGCTGTGATTTTGATGGTTCTCAAATTAGAAAATTACTATCTTTGAATAAGAATGAATTAATACCACTTTCATTTTTTCATCAGCACGCGACCCAGAAGTTTTCTAATTGAATTGCACACTGAGGACGTCTTATTATGATGGTTGTAAACTTTACATCTTCAATTTTTGAGCAATGTCACCAGAGCATCTGAACAACGCAGGAAAGAGCATTCTTTCTCTTGCTGCAACATTTGCAACAAGTTGCTTATTCACAGGAACAACTTCTTAAACAATATAACTGGTCCCATATCGTGATGTTGTAAAACACGTGTACTAACCCCAAACCGATAAAATTGTAAGATAAAGGACTCAGTGACCCGATTTGACCCATTTATTTACAATGTTGCTTGCAAGGTTTTACTAACAGCATGCATGCATAGACATTGAAATTAAGCAGCACTTCATTCTGGTCTTCACTTGCATTCAAAAGTTTCACCTCTTAACTGTGGCCCAGTGACCCCACAGACCCGGAAGCTTTAAACTGACCCGCCAAGAATTCCCTGACCTGATTGCAATTGTGATTTTGAACACTGTTTATTATTTGATAATTGAAATTTTTAGCAAGGTCTACGCTCATTAATAATCAATGAAAAAGATAAAATTAAAAGAAAGATTAAAGATATTAATAATAAAGCCATTATTTTTATGGAAAAATGCTGGAAGTCCGGTTTCTTAAAGTGGTACATAAATGTCTCATATCCGTTAATTTTCGAACATTCACTGGTTATGCGCCACGCGAACAATAATATACTTGCAGTTAATCCTTGAAGCATACCATAAAATCAAATTTTTGGTATGCATATCATTTCAAATGAGAGAGTTTTTACTGACTCGCTTATCGTCGATCTTGAAAACTCTAATAATTTCATTGTAATTCAATTTAAGATGTTTTGATTATGGAAAAACGCTTTTTTCGTAAAAGTAGTACTCGATGAAGCATTTGACTTGCTCATTTTATAATTCTCTTCTCTTCAGTTTGTTCACAAACTGTTTTTGTTTAAATTTTTATTGTCAGTATATAGCACGCAGTTTCTTTTTAACTGGTGTAATAGTTTTTTCATAAATTCTTCGACATTGGTCGTTTTGAACAATTTGATTGGCTAACATTTATGTTATTTGTTATATACAGGGTGCAACAAAAGTAACCAGACTCTTCATTTTACTACAAATGTAACTTTATTCATAAGAGTAGGAATAAAAAAACGAATCATTCAAATTAGAATATACAGTGTAGCGAATCTTACTGAGATTATAATGTACAACACGATGAATCATAAAAGAAGAAAGTGTTCAAAGAAATAGTCCAAATGATGACCATCATCTTCAATACATTTGTTAATCCGATCAAGAACAGACCGGTACACCTTGGACTATCATGGGATTGGGTAAAAAACATAAATGAAACAATTGCGACTAAGAATTTCTAAACATTATAGTAAATTTTTGTGAATTTTAGTCCAAGTAGAAGTTATCCCGTGGACCAGTGTGATCAAAAATTTTATGGAACTGGGACTGATTGAGTCCTTGCACCAAGAAAGTTATGATCCCGCAGAACCGTAGATTCTACAATGCTATCAATGATTTTTTAAATCAACTTCAAGTCTTTTATCATTTTCGAACTAACTTCATAGTACAAATATTTATCTGTAAAGACATAAGCATTTTTGAAATGTATGTATATGTAATCGAATATTTACTTATTTTTGCTTATTGTATGCAATTGAAAACACTATTGTAAAAATTTTTTTAGAAAACGTTTTAACCATGTTGTTTTTAGAATTGTATTTTTTTAGGCAAAATTTCGAAAATTTCAAAAATTCGTCTTCTCAAATAATTCTGCGCGGACTGTTTATTTACAATACTAGAAGAATACATAAAGTAAATCCAGATTGTGAAGTTTGAAAAAATATATGAAAATATTGTTTTAAACATTTTTTTTCAAAACGTTTTTTAGTAAATTTTGTTGGTTAATTTCCAGATTCGTCTTCTTTAATCATTAATAATTATGTAACGTTTAAATTAAAAGAAAATTAATTTTCTCTAAATTTCTAAGAATCGGTTTATTTTTGTCAATTATTTTTCAAAGAATGCCCGCTGTCTCAAGTACACACATTAAACGTACTTATTCACACCAAATCTTATTTCAAGGTAGTATTGTGAAAAATATACAAACCTGTGAGGAATAGACTCCAAATTTCATAATCGCATTTTCTGTTTTATTAGCTATTGCAGATGTATAATGTTTTGTCTCTGCTATATACAGTTAGGCTTCGGTTAGATTACAAGATCGCATCACCAGTAAGTCGTTAGATTGCGTTGCAATTATAATCCCATAGTCTAACCATATCATTAGGCGTGCAATACTTTCAAATGCCATAGATCACATGTGACAAATCACTTAGTTTAACCGTAGCCTTATCAATGCTTTCGTCTTTAGCTTTTATTTAAATTGCAAATCTTAACCTAGCTTTTGGAAGTAAAGAAAAATATCACTGTAATTAAATTATCATTATTTTACTATATTTATTAATTATTTTTTCGAGAATAACGAATAACGAATTTATTTAACATCAACCAATTACAGGGATGTGCAAAATTTGAAAGTACACAAATAAAATAGAATAAAATAAAATAAATGCATATAGTTAACAAAATAAAAGTGTTTTTCTACAAACTACTTAACACTTTTGTTGCCAATCTGAGTAAATCAACCATGAGCAGTGTTAGTGTAAAGAGTGAAAGGAGTCTACTAAAAACCATAAGGATGAAATTTATTGGATCATCAGAAAAAATTTGTTCAAATTCTTCTTTCAGCATTAAAAACTATGAAACATATTTTCTTAAAAGAAATAAGACTCTTCGAACTGGAAATCAAGTTACTAACTGATATGTTTCTTTGCCATTGAATTCAAAAGTCGAATTCTAAATTAAATGCAATTGTTTGATGCTCAAATAAAACCTATAAATATCCAGTTAAAAAGTTGACCAATCAATTTCTTTAGCTACGATCTTCAGTAGGAAAGAAATGACAAATATTTCTAAATATTTTTAAGAATATATTTTGAAAGAAATTAGTAGCAAACAAACTTTATCATTCATATACATAATGTCAAACATATTTCCTCAAAAGAAATGAGACGCTTCGAACTGGAAATCAAGTTAATAACTGATACGCTTCATTGTCATTGAATTCAAAAGTCGAACTCTAAATTAAATCATATACACAATGTCGCATGCTCTTTAATGGGCCTTTTTTCATATTCCTTAGAAAAATCAAAGTATTTACATTTCAAAATATCGTAGCTGTGCTATCTTTGTTATAAATAGTATTTCGGGGGTCCGTGATTTAATTGTACTTTATAACTCTGTTAATGAATGCATTTCTGAATGCTTCTGTTTTGCATCGTATTGGAAGCAGATCGTGTAACTGTTTTCTCTTTCACTTGCCTCTTAAAGATGGTAAATAGAGGATGTCTTTCATTATTGCATATTTTGGAGTAAAGTTTTATATCTTCGGTTTTTAATAAATCTTCAATATTAATTATTTTTAAGTAAATCCTTTATTAAATGATCTTCTTAAGTAGCCATTAATTTGTTTGATTTCATTCTTATCGCTTCCATAAACTGACAAACCGTAACGTATTTTAGGTAACGCCAATGATTCAAAAACTTTATCTTGGTCCTTTCTAGAGTAATTGTTTAATTGAAGATCTTGAAAAATATAATTTAATCTTTTCAATGATTGTAGTAATTTTTTGACATGAATTGTGAATTTTAGTGATTTCTGAAAAATAACTCCAAGGAGATTAACATGATCAACTGTCTCATAACTTAATTTATTGAAATTACATTTACAGATTGGGGTATGATTCAGGCAAAATCGAATATGTTTTGTTTTCTTAGTATTGATCTTCAAGTTATTAATTGAGGACCATAATTCAATATTTTCTATTTCGTCCTTTAAGCAATCATTAGTCTTTTCAGGGTTGTAAGTATAACAAGGTATTACCCTAGTTGTGTCATCAGCATATTTTAGAGTAGTGCATTCATTTGTAACTGAACGTAAATCATCAGAATCCATGCTATAGATATGCGGTCCACCAACAGTCCCTTGCGAACATCCCAATTCAATGGATAACAATGGACATTCCAAATCATCCCAAATTAATCTTTGTTTTCGATTTGTACAGAAACTATGCAGCCATTGTATTATGTATGGGTTGTCAATGAACTTAGAAAATTTGGATGCTGCAATTTACTGATCTAATTGATCAAATGCTTTACTAAAATCGAAAGCTATAGTTTGCATTCCATCAATATTTTTCGACTCTAATTCTTTTAATATTAAATATTGTGCTGTTATTAAATGATCTAGTGTTGAGTATTTTTCTTTATAAGCAAATTGTAATGGATCACCTCGTTCTCTTATGTTTTTTACAATATATTCACTATGAACACATTTTTCAAACAATCTAGCAGATATGGATGTAATGGATACGCCTCTAACATCATCATTTCTAACAGTATTTGAAACTTTAGGAATTGGAATTACATTAGAATTCTTATAACATTTAGGAAATTCGCCTGTTTCTAAAGATAAATTCCAAACATGATGATATGCAGGCGCCAATATATCCCAATATTGTTGAAAATCCCAATAGTTAATACCACTTGGACCAGATGATGTTTTCTCACAATTGCGAATAACTCTAGATACTTCATTTAATGTTAGATAAGGCTTGGTTCCGGTTAACTCCATTTCTGGGGGATCTTTCTTTGTATGTGAAAATTCGTTTCTGCAACTACGTTTTGCTAAGTCGATATTCAGGACATATGGGTTGAATTTGTATTTGATTATTCGTTTATCATTAAATTTTCGATTTGTTACTCTATCAATATCTTGCCACCAATATTTTGATCCTAATCTATTAATACTTTCAAATTTAAGCTTCCTAATTCTTGCAATGATTTTGTTTGCTTTTGAAACGTTTCGTTTTCTAGCATATGCTTTCTTCAAAATTAGTAAGTACTTTATATAAGGTGTAATCCAAGATGGATCACGATCGCTCATTATGACCTTACGCTTTGGAAAGCAAGAATCGAATATTGATTTAATTGTGAAATCCAACAATTCAGCAGCAACGTGAGGATCATTTATACATGATATGGAAGATAAGTTTAAATTATTTATTTCATAACAAAATCTTCTTTTGAACGTAAAGGAGGTGTCATAGAAATATGCGATGGATTTTATTGATGGTAGTTGTTTTTTACCTTTTAAAAGTAGTCCAAGATGATCCGTTTTTGCTGTTAATTCAATTGTTGTTATGTCCAGCTGTTCTAGTTTGCAATTTGTCAAGAATATATCTAGTTTAGCATTCAGTCTTGTAGGTGGTGAATCAACAATTGAAAGATCTGTGTCTGATATAATCCTTGAAAGGTTCAAATGATTGTAATCTCCTCCAATAATGAATTTAGGATCTTTATAATCAAGAGTAATATTGTTATATGTTGATGTTATATAATGAATTACTTGATTATTTTTATTAGATTTTGGTGGAAAATACGTTAAGTTAATTACATAGGTGTCTTTAGATTTAGGGTGATTACAATATAGCCATAAACTTTCCAGATCACACCTTCTGTCTATGATGTGCGCATTTATACAATTTCGAACGTATACTAAAACGCCACCACCGCGATGTAATTGATTGCAATTTCTTTTTCTATAACAACATATTTCCCGATCACAACCAAATAATTTATAACCTTCTATGGCAATAAAATGATCCGGGATTTTCGATGATAGGAATGTTTCGCTTACAAGGCCGATATCAATGTTTAATTTATATAGGTCTAGACTTAATAATTCAAATGATTTTCTATTGGACGGATTCTTCTTCTTTAAAGAGAAATATTTACTAATAATACATTTGGTAAAATGATATCTGAATTTAGTCATATTTGTGGAGGAGATGAACCCCAGTCAATCCTATTACAAAGATTTTCCTTTTGATTCAAATAAATAGGGCAAGAATTGGAGAAAGCATTATGTGATGATGCAGCATTTTTGTAAATTGTATTTGTTGAATTTATACAATTGATGCACTGATNATTTTGATCCTAATCTATTAATACTTTCAAATTTAAGCTTCCTAATTCTTGCAATGATTTTGTTTGCTTTTGAAACGTTTCGTTTTCTAGCATATGCTTTCTTCAAAATTAGTAAGTACTTTATATAAGGTGTAATCCAAGATGGATCACGATCGCTCATTATGACCTTACGCTTTGGAAAGCAAGAATCGAATATTGATTTAATTGTGAAATCCAACAATTCAGCAGCAACGTGAGGATCATTTATACATGATATGGAAGATAAGTTTAAATTATTTATTTCATAACAAAATCTTCTTTTGAACGTAAAGGAGGTGTCATAGAAATATGCGATGGATTTTATTGATGGTAGTTGTTTTTTACCTTTTAAAAGTAGTCCAAGATGATCCGTTTTTGCTGTTAATTCAATTGCTGTTATGTCCAGCTGTTCTAGTTTGCAATTTGTCAATAATATATCTAGTTTAGCATTCAGTCTTGTAGGTGGTGAATCAACAATTGAAAGATCTGTGTCTGATATAATCCTTGAAAAGTTCAAATGATTGTAATCTCCTCCAATAATGAATTTAGGATCTTTATAATCCAGAGTAATATTATTATATGTTGATGTTATATAATGAATTACTTGATCATTTTTATTAGATTTTGGTGGAAAATACGTTAAGTTAATTACATAGGTGTCTTTAGATTTAGGGTGATTGCAATATAGCCATAAACTTTCTAGATCACATCTCTTGTCTATGATGTGCGCATTTATACAATTTCGAACGTATATTAAAACGCCACCACCTCGATGTAATTGATTGCAATTTCTTTTTCTACAACAACATATTTCCCGATCACAGCGAAATAATTTATAGCCTTCTATGGCAATAAAATGATCCGGGATTTTCGATGATAGGAATGTTTCGCTTACAAGGCAGATATCAATGTTTAATTTATATAGGTCTAGACTTAATAATTCAGATGATTTTCTATTGGACGTATTCTTCTTCTTTAAAGAGCAGATATTTACTAATAATACATTTGGTAAAATGATATCTGAATCTAGTCATATTTGTGGAGGAGATGAACCCCAATCAATCCTATTACAAAGATTTTCCTTTTGATTCAAATAAATAGGGCAAGAATTGGAGAAAGCATTATGTGATGATGCAGCATTTTTGTAAATTGTATTTGTTGAATTTATACAATTGATGCACTGATGGTTTGAGCTTTCTTCCTTTTTACTACAACTAATTATAGGATGGTTTTCACTACAAAAGGCACAAGAAGGTTGTGTGGATTTACATTGTTTCTTAGTGTGATTGAATTTACAGCAATTTGTACATTGTCTAGGTTTAATAATGTCTTTTACTTGACATATTTTGTATCCATATTGAAGATGTCCATGTTTTATAATTTGCTCACGAACAGAAGCAGACGCTAAAAAAACAACATTGTAGTTTCCACTTTTCAGTTGATACGAATATAAAAAGGATATATCTTCGCCTTTATCGATATGATCTTGCAACCAACTATTGTTCTTCACTAATTCCTTAAGAAAAGTTGTTTTATTAGGTTTACCTAAAATTTCTGGTGTATAAGATAGTTGAATGCTTGGTTTTAATTGCTCTGAGACATGACTTTTATATCCGATGCTCATTATTTCTTCAATTACAGTATCAATGTCACCTTGTTTAGAGAAGTTAAGGACAATAGAACCATTCTTTGTTCCGTAACTGTTTATTAGTCCAGGCGAGTTTTCATTCAGTTTCTTAGAGAGAACATTCTCAAATTGTTTCGTACTTTCACGAGTAACAGGGTTGTCCTGCACTTTGACAATTAATTTTCTAGGTGTTTGCCTCTTATGCAATACCTTATTGCCTTTTAGAGCATTTGCGTAAGAATTTTGGGGAGTTGGGACATGAGTTACATGGGGAACTTGATGTTGTAATTTGTCAGCAAGAGTTCGAATAATTTCATTTTTAACATTCGAAATGTTCTCCAGAATATCGTTTTGGACCTTACTGGTGATTTGTCGCTTGCTTGCGAAGACATCTTTAACCAATTTTGAGATATTATCTAGGGGATCAATAATACTTTCTAATGAAAGATTTGGGGACGACATTTATCTAATAATTAGATAATATACAGTTATAATTACTTATCTTTGATTGATTTCTTTGATAGTCGTTAGAGAATTTTCCTACGTAAGAATAAGGTGATGTGCAAAATGATTCGAATTGTTTAACTTAAGCTCTCGGAGCACTAATNGGACAATAGAACCATTCTTTGTTCCGTAACTGTTTATTAGTCCAGGCGAGTTTTCATTCAGTTTCTTAGAGAGAACATTCTCAAATTTTTTCGTATTTTCACGAGTAACAGGACTGTCCTGCACTTTGACAATTAATTTTCTAGGTGTTTGCCTCTTATGCAATACCTTATTGCCTTTTAGAGCATTTGCGTAAGAATTTTGGGGAGTTGGGACATGAGTGACATGGGGAATTTGATGTTGTAATTTGTCATTTATATTGGTTTTACAAAGAATTTGCTCTAAATTCTACAAAAATATATTCTTTCAAACCAGTTTTAGATTTGAATGTATCGGTTTTTGTTCAGACGCCATATCCACTAAAATACCACAATATCGATCGATATGCAAACAGAGATTTATGGGAAAACCTAACGTCAATAGTTATTCAGTCATATCCTTCATACCCATTCATTTACCTATTATAGTAGTTACATGAATGTAATGCACTTTTTTGGCACAATTACAGCGAAATCGCAGTTTTCGGATTATTATTGATAGCCAAATAATAGGCTATTTTAAATATTCACGATGGAAAACCCCTAGCTATGATTCCAACATCGGCGTAGTAATGCACAATATATTATATTCTTGCAGAATTTCAATCTTCTCAGAAGGCTAAAAAAATGCTGCAAACACAAAGTCGTATATAGGATTATATTTACAATCACATCTTTTTTAATTAAAATTTTTTGGACAAATGATCGTTGTCTAATATTTATGAAGAAATAAAGTGACATAGAAGCCATAGTATATATATATATTTGTGTGTGCGTGTGCGCTTAAGCAGGACTGACGCCTTTTTGATATTTTCCTAAGATTTCTTTTTAAGTTGTATTTTTTATAACATTTTTGAACGGTCTTTTCAAATCAAATAAGTAGATAATTATACAATGCATAGGCGTAATTAGGATTTAAGAAAACTTGCGAACACAGCTTTTACAGAAATATTGTTTACGAATTTTTTATTTTAATACAAAATAGTAAATTTAAGCAAAATGTTATCGTCTGCTAAAAAATTGGGCTTTTAATTTATTAAACATCAACATTTTATTTTGTCACTTATAGGCAATTCTACTTTACCTGCTTTTTGTTTTGTAAAAGTAAAGATGATTTATTACAAAATTAAGTGAATATTGTAGCTTGTAATAGCATACTTATGAAATGCAGATTACATGTTATCTTTAGACGTAGAAATATAGAATATTTTTATATTAATGTAAAAAAACAAATATAGGGTGTATTTCCCCAAACCTTCTGTCGGAAAAAATGCAAAATGTTTGTTTATTATTATTATGAACCTCATGGTTGTTTTAGAAAAAACATAAAAATTTTGATATAAACTAAGCTTTTTCAAAGAAATGGTTTTCAGTCGAAACTGCTTTTTGCCTCCTCTTAAATTTTTTAAAGTGCATACATGTTTTATACTCTTATTCGTATTGCACTAATTTCGCCGCAACCACCAATTAAACAGTGACCATGTATTGACATGGGGATGACTTTTGTTGCACATCCAAAATTTTTATTTCCTGAATGTATATTAAACCTTATCGAACAATTGCTTGTTGGACCCTACATATATTTTCATCATTGTTTATGATATTCTCTATTTAGTTATACTTTTCAAATTACATGTAGAGGATTTTCTTTCTTTTGTCAGATTAGCCTACATAGCACTGCTATGAAACTGCTGGTTTTATGAATTGTTTAGATTATGGATTTTTATTGGATTTCAATAAATGCATATAAGGCAACTTAATAAAAGGAGGCCCACGTGTTACATAATTTCCCCGAATGTATTCTTATTTTTAACGATCAGGTATTTTTGCCGTCTTCAGCTTAAAGTTTAACGAAAGGTGAAGATCAAGGCGGTGAAATTCTTTTATACAATTTAAGATAGCAATTAGTGACTGCAAATGTCACCACCCATTTCTCAATTACTGAAATTAATGCACGCTCTAATTGAGATGTCACTACAACCAGATTCTTTTGTAAGTTTTCCAGCTGGTAATAGCTAAGGGAACACTGTTTCAGATTCAACTTTGCTTATATAGAATTAAATTATTCAAAAACATTTAAGCATTATTTGAAATTATTATTGTAACTGTTTTTTTAAATTTAATATGAACTATGTTTTTAATACTTTATTGACTTCGTTGTCATCGAATCACTGAATTCTATACACTATATGAAAACTTTTTATTTATTCACATGCAATTTAAGACAGAGTACTGTATCCCTATTAAAATGCTTTGAGTTTTCTCCTCTGCCTGGTATCTTGCCGTCTCTCAGGAAATGCAAAGATTTTAGAAGGCTGTGCTGTTTTAAATCCTTATCTACATTTTCAAAAAGAACTTTTTCACTGACTTCCTGTTTGGAAAACGACCGCTTTATCAATCTTGAAATTTTTTTCTGATGTATTAATAAATTAAATTAAAACTAATAGCAATTTTAATAATGTTAATATATATTATTTTAGGCAAAAATTATTTAATAATTTCTTTGAATGGATTTTATGAAATTCAGTATATACTGTAAGCTATATAAGAAAGTGTTCACATTTATTTCTCATATATTTATAGGTGCCTCTTTAACTATATTTTTTGGCAACAAAAATGCTAATATATTTTTACATTTGTATCTTACAATTGTATTTCGTTTGAATAAATTAGCTTACAAGGATGTAATACTTCGCTTTTTAGGGGATCTTTACTTTTAGCTCTATTCATTCAAGAGCACTCGGGTCCCGTAGCTACGGCTCGGAATTATTATGAAAGTTTGTTTCAATTGCTAAGTTATTAAAATGATATTTGTATTGGAAATGTGGAAACCGAAAGTTTGGTCTAATTTGCATTCTCTTTAATGTTGAAATTCTTTTCATTATTATTTTGGAAATAGATGAATAATAATTGTAAAATAATGGGATTGTTAAAATGCGATGCATAATAATTTTTAATGCGAACTCCACCCAAATGCACAATCCTTTTAACTCTAATTTCTCTGGCCTTTGTAAAAAATGCTTTACATTCACGCAACTATACAGTCTAGTAAATTTCAACAAACTGCTTTCGATGCTCAAAATCGATTTCACGATCAATATCAAAAGAAATTCACAAAGAATTTTTCATTGAATATCGCTTTTTCAATGTCTTTATTGACTTTTCTCTGCAAAAACAACTACTTTTCATTTTTTGTTTCTTGTTAAAAGTACCTGGAGTAGATTTTATCTTTTTTAGGGTTGTTCTTGCTATTTCAAAGATTGTTTAGCTAACCACTTGTCATTCAATCGTTAAATTTTCCTAACTAAAGTTTTCTAATGAATTCCATAATAAATTTTTACTCTAATTTTATGCTAAAAATTTCTTCCTACATGACTGAATTTAATCTTTCTTCAAGAGGGTATTCAGTTTGATTTAAATCAGATATTGTAGTTAACTGTTATATCTATGTCGGATGTGATATCTTTCTAATGTTTACTTGTCGAATATAATCTTTTGTAAAGGTGGACTCTAGGATCACTTTCTTTAAAAATTCGTTTTTTTGATATCCACATCTCATTCAGATATCTGGCTTAAGCATTTTCAGTACATTGAAGATAGTAATAGAAAAAACTATATTACTATAAATGCTAACACATGTTTTGGGTTTCGATGTACAGTTAACCATCTATTATTATTTTTCCTTTTGTAGTTTTTCACATTTTATCTAAAATACTTCGAATACCAAAAAATTAATTTGAATTCAGGAAGATTTATTTTAAGTCTTTCATAACTCTTTTGTAATGACGCTTTCTTCAAAAAGTCTTGAATTCTTCATTTCTTTTGTTCTACACAATTTGTGAAACAGTTGGATCACTTAACATAGCAAGTAATTTAATTTAATGTTTTTTGTGCAATTGGATTATTGACAATTGGACATGACTTCTCCAACTGATTTTTGCATTCGTTTTTGCTTCATAGATTTTGAATTAACTTTTAGACAAGATTACACCATTGTGTAATAGGTGAGTTTTTAATCAATAAGAGGGTTAAATATATTTTTGGAATTTTCCATAAATCAATTTTTACTGAAAATGTATATCAAGATAGGCAAGACATAATGCCAACATCACTTTAATTTTACGTCTTCGTCTACACTTTCTGTAATTTATAAATTGTTTATAGATATACATGCTTCTCATTTCTTTCATAATTGAAACATGATTCATTGATTTGCTCTGCTAATGCTTGTAGCGGGAATATATATTAGGAAGACTTTCTCATTTAATCATGTTTGACCTGAATATCATAGGCTAATATTTGTCATTAATCTGCACCAGAAATAATTCATAATGTGTATGACAATTCAGATATTCCCTTTTTAGTGTTCAATTGCAAACGATTCTACTGGATGAAATATACACGTTTATATATTTTAGGCAATGTTAATCTCACCTTAATCTCTTGGTAATCAATAGCAATGAAATTTTTTGATCTAGAGTTAAAACTAGGCATAGAAATATGTCCCAAATTGGTTTAGAAGTATGCCCTAATTTAACTGTTCTAAACAATGAAAAATATAAAATGAAAGAAAGATTAAAGATATAAACATTATAGCCATTATTTTTATGTAAAAATGCTGGAAGTTCGGTTTCTTAAAGTGGTACATAAATGTCTCATATCCGTTAATTTTCGAATTTCTGCCGCATATCCTGATCCAACCCGAACATTCACTGGTTAGGGGTTAGTTAGGCGCCGAACAATAATAATAATAATAATAATAATAATAATAATAATAATAATAATAATAATAATATTTATTTTTTGCACTTACAATCCTTGGATTGAATAATCGTGCATTCAACTAAAATTAATAGAACATTTTAATGAACAATTACTATCTAATAAATGTATAAATATTATTGGAATATTTCTAAAAATTCAAATTTTTATTGATCTAATGCTAGGATCACTGCAAGATGTTCTGAAAATCTTTTAACGATGTAAGACCCCTGTAGTAACTGTTTCCTTCTATATTTTAACGTAATATTTCGCTGAGGTTGTTTGGCATTTTCACCAACTCTACTTATTTAAAATATTTTAAGCTCTATCTTCAACGTGAATCCAAAAATTCGATTACTAAGACGGCTTATGCATTGATCTATGCAACATCAAAGCAATGCTACGACCTTGTAATACGAATCAAAATAAGCACATAGAAAATGGATTGCCACTTCAAAAGTTTATCATATAGCTCATTTCAACAGATTTAATTTGGTTCTATTTTCGCTATTAGCTATGCTGAATTTAATGCACGTCTGAGAGTTATTTTCAGATAAATGCACAAATCAACTTTAATTTTATGAAAAAATGAAGTTCAATTTTTGGAAATATTTAATTCGTGTGCTATAAACCTTGTCATCATCATCATACCCTTTTAACAATTGAAATCAGCAATAACAATAGGATACAAAACTCCGTAACAAAATATGAAACAATTTTGCCTACAGTTTCATTAGGGCCCTGCGAGTACTCGAAATGCGAGTCGAGTTCTAGTACTCAATTCGACATTTTTAGTAGTCGAAATCAACTCTATCACACATTGAATGGCATCTATTTTTCTTCAATTTTTGCACTGACTGTTGAAGAATTCATCGAATTTTCACTATTTATCTCAAATTGTAAGTAATCAGGCCTAGTTTCTCTCATTTAGTTGAACATGTTGCATTTCTAGTGGACATTTATATACAGTTATGTATAGCTTAGCCCAACGAAAAAGTAAGTCTAAATATAATTTTAACTCGACTCGAACTCGCGAGTTAGAGTTCCAACTCTACTCAAACTCGACTTGGGCCTAAGAAAATTAACTCGCAGGCTCCTAATTTTATAATTTACGGCGGTGTTTATTTTGGATTTTATAGAGTCACAATTGTCCTATATAAAATTAATGACCTATTAAATGCACATTACTTACATAATTGAATTAAATATTGTATCTGAAATTCATTTCATCAAACCATACACAGTTTCTAATGTTTGACTTGCGTTGCTTTTCATTTCTATTAATGAATTGGGTTTTATATAAAGTAAACACATGTACTTGTCTGACATTAATAAACTCGATTGTAAAAGATTTCATCCAAATTCCTATAATATCCGTCCCATGCAATCAGGGGCGCACCCAGCTTTTTTGATGAGCAGGGGAACTATTATATATATACACACATATATATATATATATATATATTTCATTTTAACCTAACGAACGGAACAAGCATAATGAATGTTTATGTTATCAATTACTAACAATGAATTATTTTTCCCTACACCTCACCAATGTAACCATTATTAGGCTGTGGCTAACACACTTATTGTTCCTTAGAGCAATGGGTGAGGCGAGTTTCGAATACAGGCTGATGCACTGTTAGCTGTTCCTAATTTCAATAGGAAACACTTCTTTCGTTTTGTAGTAGGGTGATCTCTATATATTTCTTACCGTCTTAGACTTTAATAACTTTAATCAGAAAATTTAGCCCAATCCTGCCCAGCCTAAATCCGCAACAACCCACTTAATTCCAATTCTGCATGTTTTCATCAGATTTTTTAAGAGGTTTTCTACAATATTGCGGCTTGCTAGATCAAAGTAAGGTATCTTAGAATAGAAATTATCAATGAAATCTGGACATTGAATTGAAAATAATAAATTCAGTTCTTCAATATACAATTTCAAAACGTTAAAAAACATATATAGCATTCACTAAAACTGTGGTCTATTTGTTCAATTTCAACCTATCTTTTCCAAATGTTTAGTCCAAATTTCATTCAAATGGCTATATTTCTCATTCCTAGTTTCACTTAAGTAGCGCAGTAATTTGCTCCTCGTCACAAATTACAGACACGCAGGAGTATGCAATTTTTAATTGGAACCCTAACCCCAAATAGATTTTTTTAATTTAGTAAATTAATCAATTTTTATAGATTATTTCCAATTTTGCCAATAATTAGAATAAAAATATTAGATCAAAAATAATAGTAAGTTAACCAGTTTGGTATCAATAATAATCAATATATAACAAAAAAAATTTTCAAACATCTGTTAGCACTAAAAAGAAATTGTTCTAGAAAATCAAAAGTTAGATATTGCTAATGGGAAATTTGGTTCTGCCCTAGATCATAGTTTATTTTCTTTAGATTTACATGACAAGATGAGGTGTCCGACAGAATGTCACAATGGTGTGAATTAAGGTTAATGTTAAGCCTTCAATATACATAAAACATTGAATTGGGTGGTAGAAGAATGATATATTTTTTGGTCATCAAATTGAGCAGTACACTCAACAGCCAATGCTATATAACTTTACTAGACAGGATAATAATGCTTATGGAATCAGAAATTGATTACATATTTCAGGAAGATTTAAGTGAATCATAAATAATCAAGTAAAGTATTCAATATGTTAATTAATTTCCAATTATTGCATTAATTGCAACATCAATTTAATATTGTCTACTCCTGCAGACATAGAATAGAGCCAATACATATTATATACTATGATTATTATAGGTAGGGCTGTGAGCAGGGTTACACCAGAGGAATATCTCCGCCATAAGTAACCAAAAGTGGGCCGAAGCCCCTCAAATTCTTTGGAAATATTGATGAATTCGACGCAAAGAAATGCATTTCACCACCTTAGTTTATAATTTTTTAATATCTTTTACCGAAAATTTTTTTATTTAACCAGCCAAAGGCAATTTTGAAAATCTGACTGAGAGACACTCCACACCTTACTTACGCCAATGGTTACAGGCAAATATTTCATGAGGAATGCAAGCAGCTCTGCTCTGTTGAGGGGGGGGGGAACGTTCCCCCAGTTCCCCCCCAGGGTGCGCCTCTGCATGCAATAGGGAAAATTTTTATGAACTACCATTGTTTGTGAACACTTCTGTCAGTTCATCAATCTGTCGGAGAATGTAGAAAAACTGTTACGTAGATTAGCGCCTTTTGTGAAACATATTTACAATCCAGAATTTTGAGTTATTATAATTACAGATTTACTTCTCACCCGTTTTCAATATTTCAGAATATTATTGATCTACTTATATTAACCCTATTTCTACTAGGAATTTTTCCAAATTTTTTATGGCTTCCTCAAAAAATCTTAAACGCTTATAACTCACAAACTAATACAGATGTGTAAAATGTGAAAGCACCACTAAATAGAGAATTGTCTTCCCGGCGCAACAGCCTCTGACTTTGCGCACAGCGCCCCTGGATGGGGCCACAGTTTGTCTTCAGAAATCAAAATATTTCAATTAGTTGTTGTTCCTATGGACATTAGACCGCCCTTGTCTGAACACAAAGTATTGAAAGAATTTGCAAAATGGGATTTCTCATTGAAAAAATTCTTATTTGCATATACTTCAGGCACAAGTATAAGTTTTAGAACAAATAATCATTAAATGAGCGGGTGCACACCGATAGATGTGTCATTTAAAAGGCTTTCAATATTTCGTAACAGACTTTGATAAAATTGATGCAGTTCATGCTTCCTTGCAGTTAGTTTGAAAAAAAACAATTTGAAAAGAACCATTTTGGGATACTTAAGAATTAACCAACGGTGAAATTGTATTAGCATGGATGCACATCCTAATGATATAAAAAATCTGGATGAAATATATAATTTAGCATAAAAAATGAAAATTGTGCCATTTACCCGAAAGTATAATTAAAAAATACAAATTTTACTTAACACAGTGTACTGTCAAATCAACGCCGTACCTACTTAATTTGAAGTTGTCTATAATCAATTTATGTACATTAATCATTGCTCCTGTTATGGTGTCAGGTTTTCTTGTCAATTATGATTTTAATTGATTCCGACAGCAATATAGATGTTTACCACCATTTATTGACAGCTTTTATAAATTTAACTCTTAGGTAAATTAGAGTTTTAGTCGCCTACAGCGTACACTGTGTAAAGTGCTTTATTGTATACTTTGGAAACAATATGCATGAAGCTCGTAGTGTACTAAAAGCCACTTCAATGCGCTAATAATTGATTCCTATCAAACCAAATCAAAAAATCAATAGTACAAAATAATGAGACAAGTATCGTCACTTAAGGGCTTAAGTAAACCATAGTTTTTGAACTTTAATGAATTGCTTTTAGATAAATTAAAAGTGAGCTATGTGGGTGTGCAATCGTTGTTTCAATAGCAATTGATATAAGTCTTTGTTACAACTATTTCCTTGTAAGCGTGCTAACTTTTGAATGGGATAAAGATGTTTGCAAGGAAATGCAACATTAAAGAAGGAAAGAGAGTACAATCATTTTGTGACAGTGTTTTTTAATATATTTAAAACGTGCTTGCGTTTATTAATATTCAGGGAGAAACATGGGTGTGATGCAGCAGATACAAACATGTGAGTAATGTGCGGGTAAATTTTGGCAATGATATACGCAGAATATTTATTTGGTAGTGCTAAGTCTATAACTTTTGGATGCACAGTGCATTCGTCAAATTTTAAATTTTTATAAGGCGATTTTTCATTACTTTTTTAATGTTATTTGCAAAATTATTTTTGATAAGCAATTTGAAAAATGTGTGTGTGCAGGCATGAACGGGAAATGATATTTTTCGTACTTGAGTCAGCTTCGTATATGCCAGATTTACTTTTCTCCGTTTTTTCCACAATTTACTAAAATCAAAACTCAGTTTTAATTTTTTTACGCACAGCAGTGTTAAATTGTTTGCACACCTATATATCCCTTAAAACTGACTTTTTGAACACTTTCGTTTGTAAGACGGTTTCTCATTAGCATCACAAAATGTCCAAACTTGTTAAACGCATTTTTGCTTGGAACCACTGTTGGAAAGAGGCTAGGCTTTGTAGGGGGTGGGCCCGATTTCAACTCACCTTGGAACTATGATAAGATGATAACAGAATTTTCAACATGCTGACTACATTTGAGACTGAACCTAAGAATGTACATAATGTATTTATATTTCTAAAGTTCAAATAAAAATAAACTATTAAATGTAATTCGATTTTTAATACTCAATGTTTTAAGACATTGTTTAAGGAACTAGTTTGTCGCAGCTGATGCCCAATCGTGCTTGCACAGAGTGTATTTTTTCAGAATTGCTCAAATTAGTTGAACTTCTCTATTTTTTTGAGAAATCGCAACAATAGTTTTCTATGTGTCATTATAAATGGGATTAAGAAATCCGCTTTTGAATTATTCTTTCCTGTCTCAATTCTGTGGTAAAAGTAATTCGTAATTTGTTGATTCAATTTCCATTTTGTATTACACATGCCTCTGATGTCGCATTTATAACAGTTGTGCACAAGCATATTTGCTTGCTGAAACTAAGACTATTGATCTCTTTACAATGTCTTAATGCCATGGAAAGTATTTTTCCATCATGTTTATTAAAATTAGTAGATCAAATGTTGCTATAAAATTGTGATTTCTGTGATTTAGTATGCAATATGTGTTCAATTTGGCCCATCGAATGAATTGTAAGGGCTATTTACCATTTCCTTCCTGATGTAGAGAAGGGTGTAAAATATAAATCTCTTTTCTAGGTTTCCTAAAATTTTTTAGAACTACCAAAAAGTGTTGGTAGAAATGCAAAAAACCCCTGTACATACCCTTTGAAATATCCAAGTTCCTTAAATGTGTAAAATCAGTTAGGTTGATGTGATTATTAAAATTTTATAGATGCATAGTTTATAAAAACTTTATGAACGTTCATAGTTTATCTGCAGGAAATTAAAATTTTCATTCACAATTTTTTATGTTTTAAATGGATATGATTTAAATAGATTATTTGCATTATAGACAAAAGGTACTACAGGGTGTGCAAAAAGAATGTTTAGATTTTATATATATATATATTTTTTAAACTATAACAGGTAGAATGATGAAATAAGACTTCCTGAAACTCAAGATTTCAAAAAATTTTTAGGTTTATATTTCACTTCCAATAGAACTCAGAGTTAGTGAGGCAACATTTAAGAAATACAATGAAATGGTTTTATCCACAACTAGAATACTAACAATTCACATGAGAGCAAGTGAAAGAAAGCGCAATGTGTGAGAGAAAAAATTGAATACAATCTCTTTTCAAAGATAAGAAACAGGACTGCAAAGTTGCAATTGAGTAAAATCATCAATAGTAACAATCCTAGTCAAAGATTTGAAATTGTTTTTTTATAAAATTCTGATCACACAGTAGTTGTTACCTGGAAAATTGCGTCAAAGGCGGAATTTCTGTGCAGCTGTTCAAATTTCTTATGGTTTTATAAGCTCCAAATTGTAATCCATTAATATTTTCATTGGGTCCATGTTAAAGAACAACTTTTTCATATAAAACTATTCACCATAACAGATCAAAAAATAGCTGTCTGAAAAATTGTGAACTCTAGCTGTGATTACTTTGGATGCTTCTATTGATAACTTTTCTGCTTCACTTAATAAATGTATAGTATCTCAAGATTGACATTTTGAACTTTAACTACACAAATATTATTTACTAACTTGAACAGTTTACTTTATAAAAATCTTAACTTACATTTAAAATGGACATTAAATTTCTAAAAAAAATAACTTTTCTAAAATTCATCACTACATTTCTAGGTCAGTCCTCTAAAACAACTGATACTATGTTAACATTCTTCAAACTCGTAAGAAACCTACCATGATGTTATAATATGGTTAAAACTACGGGATTGACTCAAACAAAAATCAAGATAAGAATTTTTTACATTTACAAGCATTAAGAAAATTTTGAAAGGAATATTTTTATTGTCGCCATTTGATACTGAAATTCACTATGTAGGAAAATAAAGCAGAGTGAACAATTGGAATCGTTTGAAAATGCATTCAAAATTTTTCTTAGAATGTCTATATTTCAGGTAAATCATGGCTAGGATACAAATTTTGCAATAATATCAATATGAACACTCATATTGGAAACAGTCTTAAATATTTTTGTAGTTATTGTGCATTGATATTTTGGGAGTTTAATGACGCTTTTAGGTAAATTACCGGTTACTAATTACAAACAATTACCTGCATTTTGTATCTTAGATTGCTGAATTATTTAAAATTTTGTTCATTATGTGGACAAATAATGTAAATAAGTAAGAAAACCCTAAAACACAGTCTTCTGAGGGTATTTACAAGAGGGTTAGACTTCTTCAATATTTGAAATTCAATTGTTTTCTCACATTTCATATGGTACTACATTAATTCAGAGTGTAGGCCTACATAATTGCACTCCTACTTGAAGCATGTTTTAATTCTTATCTTACGTATTTCATTAAAGACTACTGATACGACTCTGAGGTTATTAGATAACCCATAATTTGCACATGAATCTATAATATCCACTTCATTCATTCTTGAAGAGCTTTTCCAGAAGCGCACACGTATTATGCCCAATTTTACGCAAAAGCTTCAAAATTAAGAATTATTGCACAAATATAAGCAAAAAATAAATTATTGGAGATCTTGAAACATTCTCTGTAATTTTAATTTTGAAAATTTTCAATCAAGTCGTCGATATTTATTTTTTTGTTTTGATGTACATTTAAAAGGCACGGCTCCGTAAGTCCTTCTTCTTAACCTAGAAAAGCATTTTCTGCTTCAGCAGAAGCAGGCGAGATTGATACAGTAGCCCCAACTGTCAGGAGGGCCAGTATATGGGGGGATATCCCAATCACAAATTGGAGCGATTTTATTAGTGTTTCTGAGTTTACTCTGACCACTGTTTTTCCACCGTTGGACTTCATTTTGAAGGGTTATGGGGAAAGGCATATCAACTGCCCACATCTCTAAATTTTCAATTATTGGCTGAATTTCCATATTTTTGATATTTGTCAAGGACAACACCAACGATATTGAAGCATATGCGATCATTAAAACATTATATTTATATATAAAATTTTAGGAGATAATTCTTTGTTAGAATTTTTTATTGATGAATTAGTTCTTGGTTGAACTTCAAAATCCAGATAAAT
>CABFPE010000163.1:500490-518829 GCA_900660155.1 Hofstenia miamia | reverse complement strand
GTATATATATATATATATATATATATATATATTATTTACGTTTATAAATTTAGGGTGTGTGGAACATTTTCTATGGTGTTGAGATTGTCTGTCTTTGAATTTGCATTTCCATACATTTCCAATAAATTTCCATTCCATAAAATGATCTTCATTTCCATTCTATTTCCTTAATCTGGAAATGAAATGGAATGGAATTTCCATATGCAACCCTCTATATATAACTAAGACAAAGTCTATTGAATAACTCTAATTATGTAACTATGAAGAAGTGAGCTTTCTAATATAGCAAAATAGCAGTCATTTGCACATCAATAAACATTTAAAAATTATTTTGCAATTGTGGGCAATTTTCAATTTTGTTTTTTAGCTTTTTGGATAACATTGGTTTTATGTCTTGCAAATACCTATGCCTATGGTCGCTTGGACAGTGATAGGTCGTTCTTGGATATCTTACAAAATACCAAAAGGCGAAATGAATTATTGAAGGTAAGTATTTTTGATCTTTTGGAAACATCTCGTGTCCTTTTATTTTGTCAAAAGCATACATCTTCAGGTTTAAATAATTCAATTTGATGGATGTATTTATTTATTCATAAATAGTAGTTTTGTCCATCATTACTTATTCCTTGTTCTGCAATGTTTTCTAACTCAAAATTATATTTGTGATCGTCGCCAGGGCTGGAAGAGTGTCGAATTCTACCCATGCTGACTTGTGAATTGGGTCACTTTTTTTCCTATTTAGTATTTCCGCGACCGGTAAAAGTGTAGCGGTTATTAAAAAAATTAAATGTTTATCAATATCTCTAAATCTAATAAATGGGTTTGGTTTAGCGTGTCGATTTTTATTAATCCTAATTCAACCAAGTATATTTATATTGCTTAATAAAATTTTGTTTTAATCCCAACCGCTAACTATTATTAGTAGTCCGTGGACCAACTAAATGATATCTTGTTATTATTGCTCACTTTGGTACAAAAAAGTAAATTTGAGAATTTATCATCATGAAAAATAACTATAGCTATAAACGTGAATTTGGCAAAAAAGTTCCAAAAATTTAGTTATTTTGTAAATTGAATATTAATTATTTTCACTTAAAAATTACAAAATCATTGATGAAAATGAAGATACAAAATTTGGTGTTGTTTTGCACGAATGTAAATGAAATTTATGACCTATTTCTCTCGATTTTCCTACTAAAATTCCTCATTTACATTTTCGGCAAAGGTTTAACGAGAATGGAAAACGTACCACTTTGTACAATGTGTTTTCTAATTCGGAATAGCAAAATGTGGATATTGCATTCCTTATTTAGGCAAATGTAAATTCATGGATTTACCTGTGGTTTACTAAGCTTATTGTTTATAGTGCTTGAAGAGGTCTAAGCAAATACAATTACTGCTTAGCATACCTTTTTTTCTAGAATTTTTTATACTAAGTTGCAATACTAGAATTTGTGCAATAGATTTTTACCCGAAGGCCTGTAAATACCTTTCAAGGAATAATTTTTTAAAGTTCGACTATGCTTTTAAAATGTAGCCATGTTCATTAAATTTATAGATAATATAATCTAATAATGATAAAGAACCTATTAATTTCTTTTGCAACTTTCAAACATCAGTTTTAATAATATTTTGAAGCAATTTCATTTTGCTATTTTGCATAACACTTAAGGTTGTTGGACGAGTTGCTTGTGTTAATTGAAGAGATTTCAATACATTTCTTAAAATACGATATCATTGCACACAAGATCATGCGTTGATTAATCTCGCTTCATTTTACCACAACTGCTTTAGTTACTGATGTGCTGCTCACATTTTTCAAATAATACCTTTAAAAGTAATGTGGTTAACTTAGGGTTAATAAGGAAATAACTTTTTTTATTTATTAATGTTCAATAAAATGTTCGTACATTATATGTTAAAATTGTTATTTCATATGCCAGTTCTACAATTCCACTTGAATGTTCAAAGCACTTTCACTTTTCTATTGGCCGCAACTTCTTTATGGCATTCTATGGGAATTAAAACTAGTTTTATCGTAGGCGAAATATTTTTATTATTTACCTTTTATGCATCATTTAAAGTATCCGCAAATTCTTTATTTGAATTTACTGCGTTTTTATAGACTTAGAATTGGGAGATGAACATGAAACTAATTTGATCGGATGACGAGTATCGGCTATTTCAGTTCAACCCAATAATTAACATAACTTAAAATTTTCACAAAGAATATTTTCGAAGACATTAAGAATTCCTGTGCACTTAACCAGATAAAAAGCCATTGTAAGAGGAAATTGCATAGTTTTTTATGAATGGATCAAAAACCATAGTCTTCATTTTTTTGCACGTTATTCGCATTAGGTACTAGATGACCGAGGAGTTTGAGGTACACACTTTTTTATAAAAAATATATGAACAAAAACACGATTAATACAAAATTATGATTTTGAAGCACGATTGTTAGCTAATGGTACTATTGCTTGAGCACTGCATATTTTAAAATTTTTATTAAATATTAGGAAGAGCTATGTAAAAATTTTGAGAGCCAATATTTTAAAAAAGATTGAGCTATAACGAGCCTCATTGAATGGTTTTATGTGCCGAGCCGAGCTTAAACATTTCGGCTTGTTGACAAGTTTGGCTACACATGATATCTTATTTGTAATTTGTAAAAAATGTCACTAACATTTAAGAAGGATTTATATATAAATACTTTCTTTAAAAAGTGTGTAACGTTTGTCGTAAGCAAGGAGCTGGTAGGTTAAAAGTATCAGATGGATTTTCTAGTCGTAATTTACATTTCTTCTTGCAAATTGAATAGACTTTTTCCACTGACATTTGCATGCAGCCATATTTTGGAATATTTTGGAATAACATTCTTCCAATTTTCTTTCTCGTTACCATCAGTAGAGAAGCGATATAAATATAAAGTACAACCTTGTTTATAATAACTATATTTCCAGTTTTGTGCGAAACAAGACCTCCGCATAGGAAAACCGTCAACAAAGATTAATTATTATTCAGTTAATATGTAATTTTTCAATGTATTGAAATCGGAAAAGCAGAATAAGTCGATTAGAAAATATTAATTTTTTGTGTGGAAAGCCATGAAAATTGTATTTTAATTGGTTGTTATAATCGACGCCTTTTCACGATTAGCAAATGAACAATACATTTTAAATTTACACATTGCAAAATAGGTTACGCCAATTAGCGGCGTAATGTATCATTAATCAAATATTTGTTTTAATTCCGACTCCAATTTCAGTTTCTAGTCCTATCCTTAGATAGATTGGCGCAGATAGGGGGGGGTGCTTCAGGGTTTCGGGAACCCAGCGCTTTCAGGGCGCTTTTTTCATGTATACTTTGAATAACAATAACAATTACTCCGCAAAAGTAATTATTATTGCAAATCTTGTTGTTGGAATTGATTTTGTGAGCACTACAAATATTTTACCCGCAAATTTCAACGTGGTTATAATATATATATATATATATATATATATATATATATATATATATATTTATTTATTTATTTATAATAGAAGAGTGTGAGCTTAAAATAATGACGTTGTCTAATTTGATTATTTTCCTCAATACCTGAACATTAATAATGAAATAGAAAAGCAATAGTATATAACAGTCAAGTCAGTGTTCTAGGTCTACACACAATATTTAATTTGACCATGTCCACAAATTTGCAGCGGAAACCGTCAGGATGTGATAATGTGAAGTCAAAACTGCAAAAGAAAAACAGAAAGGAAAATAAATCAATTATGTCGTTTTTTGGTCCCTCTTGCAAGCTAATCTATTGACATCGGCTTCAACATCATGTAAAAACTCAAATATTGCTTTACTCCCGGCCACCAACATTACATTACCATTCATCTACTTGAACTGTGTCATCTTCTGAAGTTCAGAAGGTATTCATAATACCTGGTGATAATTCTGATATTGGAAAGGTCTACAAGCAGATCAATAGGCGGAAGCTGAGTGAGGATGAAAAGCTGTTTGTGCTGCAAAAGGTAAAAGCATTCGATAAACAATTTAAATTTCCAACAAAATTAGAATATGGCGAAAATAGTTCTAATGCGATGAGAAATGGTTGTCTTACAGTATGCAGCTTGATTCAGTATTTTGTGTCCCATATCTACTGTTTTCCAATGTGGAAAGTAATGCTTCTAAGATGTTTTTTTAAACGGTATAGCAATTGGACAAAGTTCCTTTCCACAATTCATGAGCATAATTTAAAGGCATCACATCAGCAATCACTTCAGAAATGTGTTACTTGAGATCAGATGGCAGCTAATAAATTGTCCACGGTGACTGCATTGTTTGACAGTGAGAGCCACTCGTCTCAAGAGGAATAGGTTAATTCTGCGTCAAATAGTTGAGATTGTCATCTTTTGCCTTCGCCAAACCTTAGCTGTCCAGTGGCACCGAGACTACTCAAGCAATGTTGGATCATTCATCAAGCATTGGTAACTTCAAAGCTGAACTACAGTACCAGGCATCCGTTGACCCATACCTAGCTACTCATGTTGCAAGTGCTAACATTGAAGATCATAAATGAGCACAATACACCTCATGAATCATACAAAATTGCATTACAGATCTATGTAGCAGCACATCCCAAAGCACATTGTTAATAAATTCTTTGGTACACCGTTTTCTGTTATCGCATAGGAGGTGACGGACCATTCCAATAAAGAGCAATTATCACAATGTGGGCATAATTTTGATTCAACTATAGATGAAATTTGTGAAGATTTGTTTTCATTTTATTGAAGGTCTTGATGGAAATACTTGAGGCACTTGCTAATTATATTTTAATGGCACTGGAAGAAAATGATTTAAATTGAATTCGCTCGTTGGCCAGTGCCTAGGGTGATTGTTTTCCAAAGATCCTTCTGAAATATATACACATTGCGCTGCGCATACCTCAGTTTGCTAATTGGATAAAGTACACAGAATATGTCTATACAGAATATGTTTGGTGTGTTAAGACAGAAACTTGCAAGAAACGTTTAAAATGTAGATGCAAAACCCGCTGGGTCCAAAGCATCAATGCATTGGAGGCATTTCTCGATTTTCTGCATGCTGTTGTGTAATGCTTTACCACAATCATAGCTTCGCAGGGGTGGTCCACTGACTCTAAGAAGATTATCACTGTATGCTAGCAACCATCACTTCCTTTGATTTTTTCATCACACTTGTAAAACTCAACATTGCCTCCAGCTTTCAGACCCATCACAGTTGCACTTCAGGGCCAAGAGGTAGATCCACTCTGCAGCACTAACATGACTACCGGAATTTGCAATCAAATCACTGTAATCTACCAGGATATAGAATCAAGAAATTCAATATGGTACAACGAATTGGTACAAGTAGCCGCATTGGCGGACACGATACTGAATATTCCATGTTAGTGCCAAAACCAAAATCATCAAGATGTAACACCAGCAGAGACGCTCAGGGACTACTATTGTCATATCTTGTCAATTCTGCTATACAGCTTGTGCACCAAGTTTACCTTCCGCATTATACCCAAACAATTGGAATGTTACAAGGCCTTCTCGGTAATGCTAGCAGTGTTGCAAAATGTGTCATCATCCGACATTTCATCTCTGGCATCCTTACTAGCGCATGAATATAAAGTCGATTGTGCAAGAACATTCCCTATTTTTCATCAGAATTTTATAGTTTTTTTATATATTTACAACAGTATTCCTAATTTACTGATTTCATTTAATTTGTTTAATTTTTAATTATAAAAAGAATGATAAAATTTGAAAAAGTTTATAATAAAATCATAGTTTGTAAAATTCATATTCAACAAAAAATAACTGCTTCAATGTAAAATAGTAAACGAAACAAATCTATAACAATTATTATCTCATCCAATGTATTTTTCAACTGTAGCAACTTAAAAAGTTTGGTTAGCAGTCTCCTGAATGATGTGCATTCTATGTTGCGCAATGGCAATACCAAGTTGCCTTCAACTCCTTTAACTGTAGAGATACTCTCGCGTCTTGTTTCCAGCGTCTTTGTGACATTGAACATTATTCAACACCAAACACATTGCTCATGAGGGTTTGGAGCTGCTTTCTAAATGATTCTTTTGTCACTGAATTGGTACGACATTGGGTATGAAATAAAATCATGTTCAGAAGCAATACTTATTCCTTCGATCCAGTTCCTTGACTCTCTGAACGCATTTGACTCGTTTCTAACTTCGTTGATTACTCATCAGTAGATATATTCCAATGATGATTACGTCCGTGTAAGCGAGTTCCATCATTTGGCCTTGCTTCCTGGATCAATCACATTGCTTGTTGGTAATATACTGTTTTTAGTATAGACTTTATTTCCGTCATTTAATACAGTCCAACATAACTTAAATGTATATTATCATTCATCAACATGTTTTGGCAAATGAGAATCGGATACTCTTGTTGTCCAAAATCAACTCGCACTTTAAAATAGAATATCTTAATTGCAATGTCCGATTCTTCCGAAATCACTCCACAAAATAATCATTATTTCCGTTATTTTTTAAATAACGTTTAGCACTTTTGTCTTCTCAATAAGTTAGAATACTTGTTTTTTGTAAGCCATACATTCGTGATTTTCCAAATTCGCAGAAGTCTTCGTCGTTATTGTAGGCATCAACAACTATCGTACGCAATTCTGTTTTTTGTACTATTATAAGCTCTTATTTTTCATAAATCATATCATCCTAACCTTGTGTCAATTCAAAAGGATAAACCGTTTTTCCATATTTTCAAACAGTTTCCTCCAAGTCTTTTTTCAAATTTGGAAATCCTCATATGGACACATTTATTGGTGAAAATGCTTGAATTTAATGTTGAAAATGTGTGCTGAGGTTTATTACTTTGTTTGAAGTACTTAAAAGAATTATTATTTACATAAAAATTCGTATTTTTAAAAAATCAAATTCTCCCAATACATAGTGTTCAGGTCATCAGGAAATCTAAGCCCATGAGTGCAACAACAACAGCCAGCCTAATCTAATTTGTTTTCTTTAGATAGACTACCCAACTATTGTTTGGCCAAAAAGTTTCGCCAAAACGAATAGCAACTGGGTGTAAATGAAATAAGAGACAGTCTTTTGTCTTTGATGCTTTCAGGTTTTAAATATTTTATTAGTTCGTGAGTTCTAAGTGTTTAATTTTTTTCTCAAAAAGCTGTGTAAAATTTTAAAAAGTTTGTATTCTGTTTAAGATTTATAATAGCATTGCTATTTTTATGTTTTATCGGTGAAAGTATTTTAATTGCATAAATTTACCTAAAATAATATTTAGAATGTGAAAAGAGGGCGATACAGAACGATGTGCCAATCTATTGAGCAAAATGATTACGGCTTTGGCGGACTTTGCTGATACTGATTTACTGTTATGTCCTGTATTTTGTAAATTTACCACCTATTACGTTTTAGAAATGGCTGAAACTTTATTACAGGGGCAGCATAAATTGTTAATAAATTATTACTCCGTTTTTTAAGTATACATATACAGATTGTTGCTAATATGCTAAAGATAGGTTTGCAGTTATTTAGTTCATTTAAATTAATTGGTTTAAAATCCACCCCTTAAAGAAATTAATGAATCAGTTGTTACCAAGAAGCTTCAGTAGAAGTAAATATACGCTACTTATTTTATTTTGAAAGCACCTGGTTTATCACGAGGAGAACGATGCTCCCAATTACGCTGAAAAATTGAATTATGTGTAACCAACTTGATTGAGTGTCAGCAGAGCAAGAAAAGAGGACTTCTAGTCAATTTTGAAAAAAAACTTTTTCCGTTTTTGAAGAAGAAACATCGAAATCAAGGGAATGTCAATTGTACTATTTGAAATATATTTCTTCTCCGAAAAAATTTTTTTTATGAAAAAAATTTTTTTTTGGATTACGTCTATATGCAATTATTTTTTTCTTGCTTAAAAATTAAATGTATTTATTTTTCAACAAAAATACATTTCACTATATTTTTGGTCATCTCTGATTGGATATTTTACACCGTATTCGAATTAAGCAAACCAAAATTATTGTGCAATTGTCACCCAAAAATTATGGGGTTATTTACCAAAATATATCTTTAATCCTATGGAAAACTATGATCATTTCGTTGCATGGTCATTAAAAGAGTTAAATATTTTCACAGACGTTCTATAGCAAGGCTGACTGTGGCATGCGAGCATCTATGCGATGTCTGTGTCAAAATTGCTCGATGTGACCCGATTGCTTGCTGTTTATAGCAAAAGTTCAGGTAAGCCATAGTCTTGCAAGAAAGTACATTGCATTTTATTTTCCGTTGTCAATGGATATGATTGTAAATGTCATGTGATTGTGTACATATTTAAGGGGTTTGTGTAGCATTAAATATATTGTAACTTATGGATAGTAATGAAATAAAGAAGAAGCCGATATTTATCATGAAACAATATTGGCTCGTCTTGTGCAATGATTTGAATAAACTATTTGGATAAACGAAAAGTCACATCTGCTAGACGGATGCATGTCCTGGTGACCTTATAATCCACATGCAGTCGCATCCAAAGCATACATACTCAACAGGCAACTGTGGATTGTATCAATATTTTTTACAACACACTTACAAAATAAGGCTAAGAATAATAATTAAACAGCACATCATGTCTTAGCTGAATTCTCGAAGTACCAGCATGGATAGTCAATTTTTGCATGTTGCAAAAATAATCAACGAATTCTTATGAAATGATTTTGGAGGATCCCCAGCCCTGGCCTCCAAAGGCGCTGGATCTCTCACTTAATGATTGATGATTGTAGAGTATGGAGTATGTTGAAATCAAAAGTGTAATGAGATGGAGGTGATACGGACCGCTGTAAGACGTAGCACAGCAAGATTATCTGCGAAATACCTTGAACAATTTGGCTATTTGTCTGAGTGCTGTGATACAGGAGGAAGAAATTTATTTTGAACATTTACTATGATATATACAAAAAACCCTTTGTTATTCTTTAACAATATATTTTTCTCTTTTTGCCATCTTCTTCACTCTAAGCAGAAGTATATTTTCCTGTTTGGCTTTATGGCCTACCTGTATATCGAAATTTATAATTTTCAAAGTTTATACAAGTTTTTTTAAATTTTTAGGCATAGAATTTACATTTGTACAATAAACTAATCCTTTTAACAGTAATTGTAATTTTAGATTGTCCAGTGATAAATTTTGATATGAATTTTACCCAAAATATGTTTCAATGAAGTCTTGTATTCTGGTTGTATGCGGACCTCCAGCAGCTGGAAAATCAACATTTTGTTCTCTTCTAGTTTCTTATTTTGCTTCTATTTCAAAATATTCCATAGTCAATGTATGCTATGACGATGTCGCAGAGAATAACCTCGATTATAAATCTTTCCGGAAATGCATTCTGCTAAAAGCTGATAAAATTTTGCAACTTTTAAAAAGTCATTCCTTGGATGATCTAAAGGTTTTCCTAGAAATTAATAATATCGCTTGCCATTTACTATCAACGCACGAAACCCCCTTCATTGTGCTCCTTGATGACAATATGTTTTACAGAAGCATGCGGTACGAGATTTTCTCTTTAGCAAAAAAATGCGCGTCAGGATATGGCAGCATATACATCACATGTCCTAATTCCCTTCTCATTGAAAGAAATTCTCAAAGAGAAAAGAAAGTGTTACCGAAATCTATGGATAATATTATTACAAACATGCAACCACCAAACTTGAAACACTACTGGGAAAGGTACTCACTGAGTTTTAATTCATCAGATTTTTGGGGTGATAGCGATTTCCTTCGAGTGTATGACCTTGTGAACACATGCCTTTCAAATTGTTTTAAGCCTTCTGAAATTGTTAGTGAAGAATCAGAGCATGATCGAGCAGTAACAAGAAAAAACTTTAGGCATAATTGTGATCTTACACTACGAAAGTACGTTAGTGAATTATGTAGATCGTCATTTAGAGATAACTGTCAGCAACTCATAGAATTCAAGAAAAAGTTCATTGATTTAATCTGTGGTGATAGTGAATGTGAAGATATCGATATGCTAGAAATTATTGATAGATTGCCCAGGAATCAATGGAATCCACAGTTTACTGACATTGTGTGTGAAGGATTTAGTCATTTCCTAGAATATCACAGTAATAAATAGATTTTGCAAGTCTTTCGAAATTATAGATTGTCACACATTTGAAAAATCTAGTTTTTAAGAAGTGTATCACCACCATCTACAGTAATTTTGCATTCCCATAATCAAAATATTACTAGAATATATGCCAGATTAAGAATTGCAATGAATCAAAATTTGCATTTCATTCCGTACAACAACAATGGATTGTTCAAGGATTGTTTAGTGTAATCTATATTGTGATATTACATTATTTTTAGTGTGCGGAATCTAAATGTAAAATTTTTGATACAAGTCGATCTCTTTGCAATAAAGCACTTAATCTCAAATTAAATGTCACCCCTCACAGCTAGTTAACCAATTACGAAAGTAATTGTTTATGCAACAAGTTTGCTAATTTAACAATGTCACTTTCTGATGAAATGTTACCCGCATCATTGTCGGCATTTTGGGATTCCGAACGGTGATGTGATTTTTACCCAATTAAGAATAACTGCTTTTGTCATTGAATCTTTTTAATGATGATTTTCTGAGAATAAGTGTCTGGATGTTACCAGACACATGGTGTAAATTTTGCTGTCCTTTGCGAAGATAAAAATGGTAAATAAAATCAAAATTTCAAATTGATTTTGAGACTGTTGTTGAATGTAATCGCCTTTTAGTCCCTTTTTCATTTAACTTTATTAGTGTATCTTTAAGTAAACGAGAAAACAAATAGTTTATTTTACAAAGCCTTGGGATTCTTGTCAAGCATTTAGAGAATGGGCTCAAAAGTATTTCAACAAGTGTATTTTTTGTGATTTAGGCTTAATTTAGTGTGTAAACATTTGCACGAGGTTTCACAAGGACAAAAATAGTTTTCAATTGTAAATATTGCATTTGTGAACAGCTTCCATTCTTTGTAGGAAAGGAAAGAATCATTTAGTTTTTCAATTTATTCATTAGGAATGCTAAAAATGTTCTGCCTGATTCCGTAACTATTATTATGACACTGGATGTTTGACTAATTTGCATGTCATTTTGGTATTATAAAATATGAGCTCTGGGTAAGCAAATTTGGTAAAACTACACGCTATGTTGTCGCAACTTGTTGCAAAATTTATTTATCTTGGACTGATGGTAAAAGTTTTTTTCGGATACGGTTAAACTATGTGATTTGTCACGCGGGATCTGTCCCATTTTGGTTAAATCGCACGTCTAACCACCCGAGATAATTAGCGATATTACTACCAATCACATAGGTTAACCGGAGCCTTTAATTATCTTAGTGTTTAACGCCGGAAACACTCACTTTCACTTGCCTTGATATTACACCAAAGCATAATACGATCACAATACATAGAACAAAAATAACACAAGAAAAACTATATTCTGATTCAATAGAAAATATCTTGCCATATAGATTATTTCTGGTTTTCATATTTGTTCTTCAAATATTTTCTAATTTGATTTTTATCTAGGACTTTAACTTCAGCATCTTTAAGCAGTTTATACGCTTTGATAGGTATATTTAGTATTCGAAATCACATATTTCAGTGAGATTTGACTACTGCTATTTATTCAAATAAAACGTAATCACTCCCTGGTATAAACAAACAAATGTATTTAAAACTTACAATGAAATGAAAAAAACAATGATTTGGATGCTTCAAATGAAATAAAATAAATTGGAGGTGCGCAATGGCATTTATTTATTCCTATATCTATCCTACAAACAATGAAAGCGCAGCATTGGTTTTCTAGATCTTAATAAATTTCCAAGCAGTGTTTAAGGTGACATCCAATCACGTTGTTGCATCAACTTTTATATTTATGATTCCTCAAATTACATTTCGATGTTAGTCAATCAAAGGAATTTGTAAAGCATCTTCTTATTGTCGGCAACCACTCAATCTCAAGTTAGAAATGTTTTCTTCATGCTTTTTATCAAGTTTTTGCTACATGTTTGTATTTTTTGCCGTAGATTTTAATAATTAGAAGTGAATAGTTTTGCAACTAAGTTTTCTGGGGATACTTTGTGTATAATTCAGTAACTAGTTATTATACTTATTTATAATTTTTTGAGTTTACTAATGTTCAAAATCTCTATAAATTTAGTAGCTGTCAAATGGGGTGTCCTATGGATCGTGAGATTACATTTCAATAAATTGTCAAATACGTAGTCTTCAGGAAATTTTTTTTACTACTTTTTATACTAATTATATACGTTTTCTTTGTGGTTGAATAGAAACAGTGAGGTTGTCTTATAAAAATGGCAGGTGTGTTACAAATATATAATTAAAACTAGCTTTAGGAATATGCAATTAGAAAATCTTAAAGCAAATCGTTATGTACTCAAAAAGCTTTCAAAAATATTAAATTTAATAGAAATAATATACTACAAGATACATGTAATCACTTTTACATACAATGATAAGTCATATTCATGGGGTAATTAGTTTTGAGCAATTGTACCACATATTGCTTACATTTAGTAGTTTTGCAATTAAATCAATCTGATGAAAACTGAAATAGATATCTTCCTGATCAGGTTTGAAAATAACACAGTATCCTCTGACTGTCTGCAGAATCACAAGAATAAACCTTGAAAGCATTATCATTATAGATCATTTGAATTCTTCCAAATGAGTTAGGTCCTATAATAGTACAAATACAACAGTAATGTTTTTTTTGCATTTTATAGACATTTTGATGACGTATAATAGTCCAATAGTTGCTACTAAAATTCAAGAAATAAGCAGTATAAATAATTATTTTATGCATATGTGTAATGTTGCCGCAGTACAGAAATAAAAACAACTATTAAATATATTGCTTATTGGTGAATTAATAAGAGTGTGACTTATAACAACCAGTTTGCCTCTTATACATTGTTAGCAGTAACAAATACCAACCGTGTTCTTAACCCTTTAACAACCCAATGATTTCTAAACTTAAACCGCCCACCCCATATTTTATAGAATGCTTATAAGTCAAGAAATATTACTATATTTTAAAGTTTGAAATGAAATCTAGAATTATTTGAACACAATACAATGATAAAAATTTCATTTTTAAAGAAAAAATATGTTAGGCATGGGGAAATATTATAGAACAAAAGATCTAAACTTGCACCAACCTAACTTCTGCATCCATTACAGGAATTGATTTAACAATGAAGCAATGGGTATTTTTTGGGTAATTGCTGCATTTTTCAGTGTAGCCATTTGAGTGGTTGCTTCATATACCTACTGAACCTTGCATAATGTTTTTTTCTAAAACTGAACTTAAATAAATCTCCTAAGGATTTAAGTGTAAAGGAAACTTCTTTTCATGCCATCATCATAAAATAACAGCAAAATATTTTTGGTGCAATAGAAAAAACTCTTGAACTGAATACTTTTCTCTCAAATAAGATGTCAATTCTTCCATATTTTTTCTTATTGTATTGCAAACGAATGCAATTTTTTGTTTTGTCCGTTCAAGGTCCAATTCATGAGATGAAAATAATAATCTGCCATTTCAATCTCATAGTTTTCCAGTGACATCTGATTCATCATGCTGTGTTGATGTGTTTGACCTACTTCCCATTATAGTGTCATCATCAGAAATATCACAACCAGAGACTACGTGATCCTATTAATATATTGAGAAATCTTGCAGGACCAGGCGACTTTTTATTGGGTAAACATTTGGCATAACTAAAATAAAAACACAGTTTTAGTTACTGCGTAATATTTTACAATTTGGTCGGATTGTGCTAAAAGCATCAAAAGAGGAAAAATTGATATCTAAATCTGAAATGTAGCAATTAATTTTCTTAAATTAGAAGATATTGGATGTTGGTGTGACCAAATTTTAACATGCATATTGCAATCAAATTTGCAATTCTACAAAATGTAGAAGGTTGAGCTGTTGAGGTTTATACCCTAAACAAGAACGTGATTTACGTCATAATATGGATTAAAAATTAATAAAGATATTGTAAATTTAATATTCTTACTTCAAATGACAGGGAAAATATACAAATCATTAAATGTGCGTACCAAATAAACTACAAAAATGTAAGTGACACTGTGAATATGGTAACAGGTTAATATTAGGAACCAATTTTCTGAATGGTTGTTAAAATATTCCAATAATTGAAATAAGACTTGTATTCAGCCTTAGATGCGAAGCCAAGAGATCCAAGACAGAGATATTAATGCGTCATGAGAAAATAGATTTTCTTTTTCCGATGGGTCACCGATCAAGATGTCACACTGATGTAATTTGCTTTGTCTTAATATTTCTACTGCAATGGGAATTAATCAATACTTATGTAGACTACAACGTAGAATATTTCGTTTTAATATAGTAGATGGGTCAGATTTTATGCGAATGGGTCACAAGTGAGGTGGATCAAATGATTGGTGTGTAAAATGGACTACTGTTCATTGTACAGTAAGAGTGACCCATTAGTATCTTTTATCCCAATGACCCAATGTTGCATTTAATAAATTATTAATAATTTCCTGCACGCTGAAATTATAACTAATACAAAATCCGGAATGTTAGGCAACATAAGTAAAAGTTTTTTTCTACAATTCGTGTCACTTGAACCCATTTTGAATATTGTTAGTTTTATAAAGGCCGCTATAATCACTAATGGGAGAACTATGCATACAAATATACTTTAAGATATTCCTGTTTGGTTACGCGTTGCTGCAAATTTTGTTTGATTNAATGGTTGTTAAAATATTCCAATAATTGAAATAAGACTTGTATTCAGCCTTAGATGCGAAGCCAAGAGATCCAAGACAGAGATATTAATGCGTCATGAGAAAATAGATTTTCTTTTTCCGATGGGTCACCGATCAAGATGTCACACTGATGTAATTTGCTTTGTCTTAATATTTCTACTGCAATGGGAATTAATCAATACTTATGTAGACTACAACGTAGAATATTTCGTTTTAATATAGTAGATGGGTCAGATTTTATGCGAATGGGTCACAAGTGAGGTGGATCAAATGATTGGTGTGTAAAATGGACTACTGTTCATTGTACAGTAAGAGTGACCCATTAGTATCTTTTATCCCAATGACCCAATGTTGCATTTAATAAATTATTAATAATTTCCTGCACGCTGAAATTATAACTAATACAAAATCCGGAATGTTAGGCAACATAAGTAAAAGTTTTTTTCTACAATTCGTGTCACTTGAACCCATTTTGAATATTGTTAGTTTTATAAAGGCCGCTATAATCACTAATGGGAGAACTATGCATACAAATATACTTTAAGATATTCCTGTTTGGTTACGCGTTGCTGCAAATTTTGTTTGATTTTTTGGTTGAATTCAACTATGCTATCTAGAAGCAATTATTGGAGCACTATATTTTTTATTAAAAGACAATGGAAATCAACTATGTTAGAAGAAATTATGTATATGTTAGTACGTTTATTCATTCAGTCAATGGACCTTATTGTTCAGTTTGGGGAGGTTCCTCAAAATCCCGTATGCTGCTCTTAGATAAAGTTCAGAAAAACTCTTTACGCCTTAAAATTATATCAAATTATACCCCTATTGAAAAAATCATAACCGAAGTTGATAATAGGCTTCTTTCGCAGATACTGACATCTGAGAATCATGTACTGCAAGATATTCTGCCTCAACGCTCACATTATTAATTTTTCGCTGAAAACAATTCCAATACATTACAATCTTTAAAAATTAGATATGATATTTCAAGACTATGTTGTATTTAAAATATGTTTTCCTCAAGTCTACTGCAAACTAAGGTTTTTTTGCTTTGATTGGTTTCGGAAGGGACCGTACAAATTTGGTTGGTCTTCCATATATGTTGCTTGCAAAAAACCAGATATTATTGCAGCCCCCCTTAGGTGGAACCAGTACCCTCGGAATTTCAATCCTATATTCAATACTGCATAATAATGTAAAAGTCTTGATTCCGCTCCAATCCCGGACCTCAACTGCTGATTGTTCGACAGGCTCACAATCTGAACTTGAGATGAGTGGTACCAAATAGACGTTAAATTTACACAACTAGGGTTATGCAAATTATGAAATATTCCTATCAATTCAGTGTAATATTAACAGTAGTTTGATTGGCTGTTGAATTCTATTCTATTTTTGGTGATTGCGTTATTTAACCATTCGAAAGAATATACCCATGGGTGTATATGGATTTTAAGACAGTTTAACTTACAATGTCTTATATCCATATGCGAATGTGAGTCCGTTATAATAAATTTAGCCATGTGGAGCTCATCAAACCTCTTTCCAGCCAAATTAAAATAAAACAAATTTAAATATTTTCTGTCAAACATTCGTCAAGCATGCTAATTATTTAAAAACAACACGCATTGCAGGTGAACTATATTAATTAAAACTTTCGGAAACTGCATTAAATTGTTTATTTACTTAATACTTTTGCGTTAAGAATCTTCAAGTTTTTATAAGTTTATTCATGTATGGACTTGAACAGGAGCATTTTCAAAGGCAATTGCAACCTCTTCTGTTGAATTCCTTGTATGATAGAACAATAAGCATCCTTAGGTATGTAAATTAGTTGTTCTTGCACACATTGAAACAATAAAAATCACATTTTTACACTAATCTACAATCTAAAAGGCCTACACATTTAAATGATGTTATATTTATGTAAAAAATCAATTCGCTAACATTATAAATTATTCAACATTAAATGCAAGTTTTAATCGATTACTGTTTTGCTCTGACAATTGTACAATTTGATAAAATCACAAAATTGAAAAAGTCTTTCTCATAGAGCTATTCAGTTTATGCGAACATGTGTGTAAACTAGGTTGATAGCCTATAGCAATGGGTCTCTAAATCTGGTTTAAACTAATAATCAATATAGAGGGACATTTTGCGAATTTTAACATTTTCTTTTGATCCTCGTAGTGGATAAACATTTGATAAATCTAAAAATAAAAATTAGTTTCATATGGAGCTATTCAGAGGATGTTTTCATATATAATGAGGGTCCAATGGGTCAATTGTGGTAGAATAGTAGGGCTCCAAAATGTGTCAGTTGAAATATTCAAGTCGAAATTAATTTGTCTCTGTTTAAACAAAGTATGCAGTAATTTAAAAATATTATTTTTATAGTGTAAAATAGATCATGGGAGGTCTGCAGAATGCTGAATCAGTAGTGGCTGTAAAGTTATATATGTTTCTACTGTACAAGTATAAGGTTACATGCTAAAGTTACAGATCCAACAATTTGTAGCCGGACGTCATAAACAAAAAATAACATAAAGTTGGAAAATATAGGCCCCATCTCCCTTCCAGAGCCAATGTTCAGGTAAATATAAGTCTTAGAGCCCAGAGATCAACAACGAATCTTAACTCTTTCTTGATATGTAGATAGACCTACCAAATGCATGCGCAAAGTCAGATGCGCGAAAATAAACGAGGAGATACTCCTCTATCTGATGGTGGTATGAGATTGTTGATATCTTGTTTCGTTTTTGAGTACTTAGAAATTTTTTCAGGATTATGAAAAAAATTCAAAAATTCCCAGGCTGCTTAAGGTTAGTATAATAGAAGTAATTCCTAGAAACATAATTTATGTATTACCTACCAAAAGTCTTGAATAAGTTTTCTAAATTGTTTTAAGACATTCCATTAGTCACGCTAGCTTGCATGTGACTACTACAGTTTGCTTTACACTCAAAAGCTTTAAAAATATGCGAATTCAAGTTCATAGAGTTTACATTAACTAAAATATACTATAAATTCAAGTTGTAGTTATTGTTATAAGGTTTAACTATCATTAATAATAGCTACTTATTCAGGTAACGTATTAACTATGTTTGATCAATGCAAACAATTAGCTTGCCTGTCACTGAAAATTTCATGCAATGAAACCTCTAATTATTCTTTGTTAAAAGCCAAAAACAACTAAAGGCGCATGTAATTATTGAATTAAGCTATCAATTTCACCAACAATCGATTTTACTATAGCAATCATATTTAATTAGCTGATGTGACTCATAATGAGGCATATTTTGACATGATTTGCATTTTCTTCATTATTAAATATATATATATATATATATATATATATATATATATATATAATCTTAATGAATAATGAAGAATATATATATATATATATATATATATATATAATCTTAATGAATAATGAAGAATATATATATATATATA
>CABFPE010000163.1:479476-490549 GCA_900660155.1 Hofstenia miamia | reverse complement strand
GGGGTGGGCAGTTTGGTAAAGGTGTTGTAGCTCTAGTATATGCTAACATCACAAATCATCTCAATTAATGGTAATATCCATAATTCGTTTGAAAAAATGCTAATCAAAGTTTCCTTATTTAAAAGAAATATACCTTTTTCTGGATTAGTTCATGGATCTACCGTTTGGCATGCTAATGAAAAGGAAATTATAAAACTAGAGCAGTTCCAAAAGAAATGTATAAAGTGGATAATTCAATTAAGAGGATATAAAGATGCACTTATCAAGCTTAGAATATTACCGATTTCAATGAAGCTGCAACTCTCTGATATTTATTATTTCGTTGATTTATTACAAAATCCTGATTTTAATTTATTACAAATTGTCTCTTTAAATATTCCATGGAAAACTGGAAGAAAGAAAAATTTATTCCATATTAAAAAGATACAAAGATAAAATCTGATTATAACTACTTCCGGCAGACGTGTAGATTATGTAATTATTTATATCGAAAATTTAATATTAATGTCATGGATGGATCGAAAAATCTGAAAAACGATATCAAGAATGTATTTTTTTTTACTTATTTGCTAACCAACTACGCTGAATCACCAAGCTAGCAACAGATACTTCATGTGTCTTTGCAGCTCCTGCATTTCTAAAAGACACCGTAATTTCAGTCTTCTTTAAAACTTAAATTTTGTTTTAAATTATTAGATAACATAATAAAATTTTATATTATTATTATTATTGTTAAGCACTTACAAGCAACAATTGATGCCTTTTGATTTACAAACATTTTTCATGATGAAGCTCCGCTCCGCAGGTTCCACTTTTCGAAATTGCGCCAAATGATTTAAGATGTAATAGATTGACCAAATTTATCATTTGTTCTTATAATTCACAGTGAAAACTTAGCTGTAATTCTGGAGATGCTCATAGAAATAGCAAATAAAATCATAGAAGGGAGGAATTTGGAAAACTTTGGTCAGCAGGAGGTATGTCTAATGTCTATGTATTCAAGAATGCGTGCAAGCAGGGATGTGCAATGAATGATTGTCAAATCAATGACTTGCCAAAATTTCAAAAAAAATTCTAAATATTAGGGGAAAAATGTATAATTTACTTATAAAAGTTTTGCTAAACCAAGATAGAATTGCACATGCGCATTTTACGGCTTATACCAGAAGAACTAATTCAAATAACTCTGAATATACAGATATTCTTCTTTAAACAAAGAATTCTGATCTATTAAAACTTTATTCGGAAATGATTTCTTTCAAATTTTTATTCTTTAGAAACAAACTTAAATACTCTATTTCGCAGGCGAAACATTTTATATATATTTTTGAGAAAAAAAAATGCAATGCAAAATACAGTATTATACACTTTACATTTACACAAAATGATTTCCTAGATAAAAATCAAAATATATTTTACATTTTTTCAAAGAAATCATGTTCTGGAGGCCCAATTTTAATTAAGCCAATAAGACTATATAAATGCAACAATAAATTGGCAGCATTTGAACGAATTCTAAATCACAATGTGTTTTTATTTTTACCAACAGCGTAGCATAAACAAAATGCGGAGCTTTGATGCAGGATTATTTGTTAGCCATAATCTTTCGCAAAGGGCCCAAGAAAAGCAATTATTTTCACGTAGATTGATTTCATCACGCGTCGCGTTAGTACGAAGAATTCTTTAACAAAATTCACATTATTTACAGGCCCAGCATCAACTGGCCCTTGCTCGTTGTTGATACACTATTAACCGAATACGTAGCCATTAGAGATAACATTATTAAATTTCGCTCCGTTGTTTCTATATAGATATTGTGCTTGAGACGGTAGCAGTTTTTTAAATAATATGCAACTTTATACATTAATCGGAATATTTAAGTTCAATCACTTCAAAATACGGAGATTTGTATTTTCTTTAAATATTTTGGGCTTTAGATATACATTTTTAAGATTCTCTAGTGAGGCCGTCGCCATGGACCCCTAAGGACGCTACGCCACTGTATATATATATATATATATATATATATATATATATATATATATATAATTGAAGAAATGGGAAGAATCCAAATTCGTCTCAAAGCCATTTGTAATAATCAACTGCAACGTGACGTCATAATAGCCGTTAAATATACTGTGAACCTTTGCGTAAAAAACTCGTATTTAACGTAAACTTCATCGTAAACATTCATTCAAGAACTTATTCCAAGTTCAAGTTAGGCAATTGGTTTACGCTCATGTTAACGTAAAATGCCATTTGTTGACGGTGTTGTTTACGGTTCGATTTTCACTTGTTAACGTATTAAATTTGAATCACTTCCCTAAGTCTTATGGTAAAAAAACACTATACATGATTTTTTCACTTGCTTAGGAAAGCTAAGACGAGGCAGACTCGCTCAATGAGTGTGCCACATTTCACAGAATTTGACAGAGCACAACTGTTTAAATTGAGCATCCCAACAGAGACAACATTCGAAGAAAGTGATGAAGAAACTGATTTACCAGATGGAGCAAAGGACAATTATGAAAATTTATCTGATGAAAATGAACAATACAAATGGAAACAGGCAAGAAAAGCGCGATATATTCGACACAAAGACGTACCAGAACAAGAAAGAGAACTCAAAATCAAGGTACTTCAGTTTTTACATTATTTTCATTTATTAGTAATAATAAAGAAAAGTTTTTTTTCTTGTATCAATCATGATAAAAGAGAAGGAGTTTCAAACTAAACTGTAGCAATATTCAGTTTATAAAGCTAGAGTTAGACTACGGTTGGTCACGTGTGATCTATCACATTTGAAAGTATCGCACGCCTCCTACGATGGTTAGGATATGTAATTATAATTGCAGTGCAGTCTAACCACTTATTGGTGATGCGATTATGTAGTTGCTGTTGCTACCAATCATATAGTTTAACCGTAGCCTAAGAGATCGTGTAATGTATTTGTTGTCAGATATTGACGTGCAAGTACAGTATGCGAATTTTGTTTTCTAGATGTTCTGTAGCATCAAATGTTGCTGTGATGATGATGATTATTATTATTATAATGATGATGATGATGATGATAATGATGTACATATATATATATATATACAATAATGTTGTAAAGGAATTACTTTAGTTGTCAGCCAGGGCAAAAACTAGCATTTCTTGCCATAATCAATGTTGTCAAATAATATTAACATATTTGAAAAAATGAAATCCTTTTTAATGCTTTTTAAAATTATGTAAAATGATGTGCTCTTATTCTTTATCTTCCCTTTTTGAATCTACTTCCCATTGAAGAACAGCGGAGTCATATTCGTTATCTGTCAGACGAACAAAAATTTGGAAGGCGAAAGCTATCTCTTTGGGCGTTGTGATAGAACTCGGTTTCTTTTTTTGCTTGTGTATGAAATTGTATGATCTACAAACATGCTAACAAGTGAAGGAGAAAGCAGAGATGGAACTGGGGCGGATTTTTGTGAACTGCCCTGTCCCATTTCCACGTGTTGACATCTACTCCCACGTTTTATATCCTAGAACCCCAAAATTGGCCTACTAAAAAATTCTGCTCCAAAACTACTTATGATATTTTATTGCCCCTCACGAACATATTGTCCTATTACAATTTTTATTGTACTTCACCACACCACCACTCAAATATTTTGAATCTTTACTTCGTAAAAGATACAGAATCATGTTTTAAACGTCGTCTGTACTATTACTACCAATAGGAATCTAATAACAAATGTGATGGAAACGCATATTAATAACATTATTAATAGTAAAATGAATTTCAATTTTAACTCTATAGAGCTTTTTATAAAGCTAATATTTTATGTAATACACTTATGCAAGGAGAATTGCACTTCTTCCAATGTAATTGCAAAGGCTGTTGATTACAAATTGGATCAAAATGATCTTGCTGATTTCATTGAAGAGAATCAAATTTCACCAACAGCTAAAAATGCATGGTAATTACTTTTTCAAAGTGCGACTAAATTTCCAAGTAAATCAATTTTCTTAAGCAAGGAAATTTGATATAAAATTTTTTTTTACAATCTCTAAATTTGGTAATCTCTTACTTCAATCATTCCTGACTGAAATGAATAATCTTGCCCCATACCCGCCTGACCTGCCCCGCCCTACCCTGCAGCTTGGGTCGACCCGCCCACTTCCATTTCTGGGGCGAGTGCAGTATTGCTCACCTTTTCCAACGGGTCTAGCAATCTAACCTTGAAAGTGAGATCACAAGCAAGGCGCGATTGCATAGTGTATAGAAGAAATGAATTTAGATCAGGAGGTCGCGGATTCGAATTCTGGTGGCATATTATTTTTTGTAGACTATTTTCCCCCACGGGATTTAAAATAATATCAATTTACTTGTTATTTAAATTGATGTCAGCTATAATTTCACAACGGTGGCTATAATAGCGTTGGCCAGATGTCACGGAAATTGATAGCTTAATTAAGCAATTTACACGTGCTAAGCAGTTTTTTGGCTTTTAATAATTTTAGTAATTATAGGTTTCATTACATTACTTTCACAGTGCCAAAGATATAAGTGTTGTTATCAAACAATAATGAATTGAGAAAACTGCTTAATCAATATTTATTTAAGCATTAAACAGCATCGAAATCGTTTTGAATCAAAAGGACGATGTGTAGAGATCCCATATTAAAGTGGTGATAAAATAACTACCACGAATATGTACCTAAAGATTACCACACAACTGTAACTTGTGTATATCTATATATGGGCTATTTATTTTAATAAATTATCCATTATTGTTTTGCAAAACCTTACATTGTAATGTAAGGTAATTTACTGATGATAAGGAACTTAGAATATCGCGAACCCTGTCCATTAGATGCTGACAGTCTCAATACCACGTCGCGCATTCACTTTTTCTTACAGGCCACTGACATGTATGGAAAATTCGATAAGGTGAAAAATCAGTATGAACATCGACAAATTTGATAATCTTTTAAAAACACGTTATTGTAGCTTTGACAACCTAGAAGATAGTCGAGTTCAGGACAGAATCGTATTAAATATTCAAACTACAAGACTACAAGAGCAACTTCTAACCGATTGTTCAATATAATTGTTCAAAACAATTAATATTTGCCTAGCCTCTGAGAATTCAATACCGCATTCAAAACATTTAATAATAAGGAGGAATATACAAAATCTGTCATAGAAGAAATGCATGTAATTAATGCCAACTATAACGCTGCACCAAAAATTAGCAACCGATTTATCCATGATTGCCGACAATATGAAAAACACACCAGCCTAGAAGATGTACTGCATATGGCATGTGAAATGTAGAGCAATCCTATGCCAATTAATTTTCTGAAGTGGCATCATTAGCTTAAGATTCAGAATCTAACGCATATTTCATCACTGAGAACAATGGTTAATTTCTGGAACATTCAGCTTCCTATGAAGCCTAATTCAATGTAGTCCCGAAATCACCACTCAACCAATTCCAAAAAAGGATGCATATAATCATGAGAAGAAAGAGGCCCACATTCGAATGACTTTGGGAGCTAAAATGCAAGTAGTAAATACCACATTTTTAATAACGCACAAAGATCTAAAGCCAATCTTGGGCGTAAACACTTGCATTTACATATTGAAAATGCACTGCTTAATGACAATTCAAAGAAGGAGGTCAATTCAATTCAGAAATCAAATGCGTTTTTCGGTTAACGTCTGTAAATTAGTAAGGGACACATTTGATTTTTCAGAGTTCGGACGTAAATATTGTATGGATCTTTTAAATGAACATCATTGTGTATCTGAGTGACACGTATATAGCTTATCGATGTAATATACCACATATCTTTGGAAGAAGATTCTTGTCCACACCTGCGATGCGACCAGTGTTGAATCTAAGATTGAACTTCCGTGACTACTGATTCCACCTAAGGAGTGCAGCTCAGAGCTGTTATCATGCCTGGTTTTTTAGCCATGCACCGATTTTTTTAAATATTATTTTGGCATTACACGCTTTCATATGTGCTCACAAGCACATTAATAAATAATAATAGATTAATAAATAGTGTTAGTAATTTTGAATAAATAACGTTGAGCATTTTCTAAGAATAATATCTTTAGAATTATAGAATATACTTTTGTCTTTTCCTGCAACAGAACAATTTCTAACCTAAAATTTTGCATATTAAATTTCTCGAATTTTTAAATTTTATTGCAATTCCTTGATTAGGTGAACTATCAGAGGTTTATTGCTCAACACCAATGAACCTGAGAAGTAAATGTTTTAGCGTAGCTTAGCATTTAGCACGTTGAAATATCACACCGTACACGCAATCAAATTTTACAAAAAACTTGAATATTAACTAAGCGTCTATTTTAAGTTTGAGCGAAATTGTAAAATTATTTTACTCAAACTATACTCTTATATATTATTCGTGTTGTTTTGTATTGTTTAGGAGATATTTGGAGGCTCAAGAAGAAAAAGTACAGGAAAACAATATTAAATTTACAGTTAAACTTTTGTTGAATTGTATGAAGATTTTGTATTATTTAGTGTTTGTTGTGTTTTGCCTATAATCGTATAAGTATCTTAACTGTGTTTATTTGTATAATATGTGTGTATATATTATATAAAATTGTACGGTTTATACATAAACTTAAACAAAGCAAACAAGAAATGGAAAATCTACTTGAATTATGATAAATTTAATATATGCTGCAGCCATATAAGTAGTAAGGTAACGGGGAGAAGAGGTCCCTACGGGACACCCTGAAGTTCTCGTAACACCCCATTACTATTTGGCACATGGAAATGAAGTGATTCTATTGGTCACCATCTAGCGACAAAATATTTTTGACAAAACTAAATTGAGCAAATTAATTATTTGACAAAGTTTATATTTTTGATTTCTAGAATGTGGGCAAAGTGATATAATTGATGACAAGAAATGTTTTGACAATATTAAATTGAACATAATATTTTTTGACAAAGTTTTTATTTTTGATTTCTAGAATTTGGGCAAAGTGATATAATTGATGACAAGAAATGTTTTGACAATATTAAATTGAACATAATAATTTTTTGACAAAGTTTTTATTTTTGATTTCTAGAATTTGGGCAAAGTGATATATTTGATGACAAGCAATGTTTTGACAATATTAAATTGAACATAATAATTTTTTAACAAAGTTCTTATTTTTGATTTCTAGAATTTGGGCAAAGTGATATAATTGATGACAAAAAATGTTTTGACAATATTAAATTGAACATAATAATTTTTTGACAAAAATTTTATTTTTGATTTCTAGAATTTGGGCAAAGTGATATAATTGATGACAAGAAATGTTTTCACAATATTAAATTGAGCATAATAATTTTTTGACGAAGTTTATATTTTTGATCACTAGGATTTGCGCAAAGAGATATAATTGATGACAAGAAACATTTTGACAAAGTTAAAATTATTTTTGATGAAGTTTTTATTTTTTAGGCAAACTGATGTATTTGCTTCTGTTAATATAGTTATGACATGTTCATTGTAACAATGTTTTTAATTATGCAACACTGTATTAAGGAAAATAATTCATAGATGTAAAACCCAACACTTGGGTATAACATTTTATATTTTGTATAGACGTATATTTCAACATACATTAATATTAATCAAAGATATAATATGCAAAGGACGGAATATAGATCTATATTCGTCAATTGGGTATAATTTGTGCTAAATGTAAAAGCATGCATTACACAATGGCTCTGAGTGATGAAGTTTAGCATTGTGCAATATTCAACTTGTAAAATAACAAATGTTTGATTCAGAGAGGTAATAATACTCGTTAAAATCATAATGTCTTATTTCGGTAATAATGCAAAATACTTTTTCAGAAAAAATCAAAAACTACTTTATGCAAAACACTCGCAATTTCTAATATTTAATAAACGTACATGGTAAAACCCACATACGTGTTTAAGACAAGACAAAAATGTAATTTATTCTACACTTTGCTTATAATGACCATATATATATATATCTTACTATTAAATTTCTCTATTGTGTCAGTTTATCATCATTGTTGAGATGGCAATGCTTTAAGAAACAAACGCAATGTGTATTTACACATTTCACACGGTCGCATCTAAATTAATGGTTAATAAACAAGTTGTTATTAAAAACGAGATGACATTCACAATTTAAAACACATGAATATTAAAAGTTTAAACAAAATCAATTAAAAATTAACAAACAAACGATGTTTCTATTTATTATAAAGTATATAATTAATTTAACATTGGACTGCAAATTCGCAGCAATTTATTAAAATAAAATTGATTATGTTTTAAAAGAAATATCTGTAAAACTAACTAGAGATAATATTGCAAAAAGTGTTAAGAATCAAAACAATATCTGAGATTTAATTATAAAATAGCTTACCGAAAAGTTTGAAATCTTTCAGAGTAGCTGTCTTTGTTTCAGCAATGTGAAATTTTATTTGAGATTACGTTGAACTGTTTTTCAAGCATGGCGTACAAACGAAACACATCGTCAATTGGATTGCTGTGTGAGACAAGGTAATAAATCAAAGAGGCTTCACTTGATATGCAGACAAAATCAATCCAACGCGCAGTGTATTGTTGTGATTACAGAGATAATGTTAATCTTCAATCTTATGTGTTTATTGAGAAAAATACCTGTTTCACAGACGGCAAAAATAAACACGTTTGTTTGCAGTCTATTGTTTAAAATGTAACCAATCATAGATTGTTATCTAACAAACATGAAATCCCTTTACAATTATAAAAATGAATTCAAGAATAAAATATTTGCAAGTAGGAATTTTTATATGAAACATTTCAAGATTGTTGATAACATGTTTTGTTATTAGTATCGTAAATTGATTGTTAGCGTTTATTGATACACATATATACAAAACGTTTAAAAATATAAATTTAATATTATAAGAAATTGCTTAAATTTTAAAATTTTATTGATGTCTTTTATATTAAGAATTAAATAAATACCCGGTATACGACTTTTCCACGATTGTGATTTACATTTATTTTCCAACGTATTTTCAAGTTTATGACTTACATTTCTTTTCTGACGATTTCACATTTGTATACTTACATTTTTTTCCGACGTTTTTCCTTTCTTTGAGTTTACATGGCTTATGACTTTTCTACGTTTGTAGACGTCAATCCATTCTTTCAGTACTGATATACATTTAATTTTCCATTTGTATACATGAATTCAACTGATCAAATTAGTCAAAATCATTGTAAGAAACTGAATATTATGTTAAAATTAGGATATCTTTTCATCATTAAACAAAATGAAAATTTCATGACGTTATTAGTATAAACTTTCAAGAATGAGTGAGAAAAACGTTAATGCACAAAAATACGAGTAATTTTTATTGTAAATTCAGATTTTACTTTATACAGATATATATATACAGATTTTATTTATAAAAATAAATATTTCAATACGCTGAATACAATCAATGTTTAACAAAGGTTTGAATTGTTTCACAGAAAGTGTATGTGGTTAAAAAATGATATATTTATTAGTCTTTACATAATAAAAATTTGTTTGCTTTCCCAAATAGTATTAAACATTTATGAGATGCCAACTGAAAGAACAAAATCTCGCAACAAATAAATACCTCGGCTTGACACAAAGTGCATTAAGTAAAAAATTATCATTTTTCTTGCTTTTCAAAATAATAAATTGTATGAATTTTCAAACGCTCATGAGATGCAGAATTCTGAGAAAATTAGATAATAACACACGTATTGTATAAACCTTAAAAAAGAATATAAAAATCGTTGATAATATTATTCCTAACATGTGCATTTATGTATTGATCTACAAAGTGGAAAAGGAAACCTCAAATTTCTAAACTAAAAAAAAACGCTTTCAGTGCTATACACAGCTTTACAATGTTAAAAAACGTTAACATTCGCATTTTTCTTCAGTTAATAAATAAATTTTGATAAACGCAAATGAAAACATAACCCCATTTCAGAAAGGAATCAATTAGATGTCATGAAATGGGCAAAACATTTTGAATTACTAAAAGACTAACACTTTTTCATAAAAAATACATTTACGCAAAATGATTAAATTGATTGATTTTACAAAACACATAGTCGTACACAGTTTGCAAAATAGCATTAAGCACTCATGAAATTGAAAAAATGATTACGGTTATTAAAGTACTTCTACAAAATATATAACGTCAAGTGAAAAGAAGCAAAATTTTTAATCTGAAGATGAATGTCAAAGCTATATAAAATAAATTTAAGTATACGTAAAATGATTAAATTGATTGATTTTTAAAATATACTTGTAATTGTGTATGAGATTATAAAAACACAACAACAATCGTTAAATGATTTAAACTACATTTTGTACATTAGGTATTAAAACAACTTAGGAACATTTTCTAAATACATAAATAAATAGCTTAAATTACAATTAGCAGAAACTGATAAAATTAAATAAATACTTTTTCAGGGTGGTTTACTCATTGCATTCAAATATAACATTTATATCTCTCAATATGCAATTAGGAAAACCAGATTTTAACTAAATTTCCCTATTAAAAGTTTTAAAATCATATAGAGATTGAGATTTTTTGAAACAATATCTGACTTTGTTAGAGTTTCTAAAGCATAGCATTAGAGAGAATACCAGGAACATTTAATTTTCCTTTTGGTGATTTTTTTATCCTTTTGAACAAAATTACTTGTCTTTGGGAATATATAATTATAAGCAAAGTGTAGAATAAATTACATTTTTGTCTTGCCTTAAACACGTATGTGGGTTTTACCATGTATGTTTATTAAATATTATTATTAATATTAATTTTTATTTGGAAATATTTTTCGATTCCACTTTTAAACAAGTATGCAATGTGTGAATGTAATACATGTAAAGTAAGTTAATGTGTGAAAGTAATACATGCAAAGTAAGTTAATCTGGGAATGTAAAACTAAAAAAATGTAAGTTAATGTGGGAAAGTAAAACTAAAAAAATGTAAGGTAATGTGGGAAAGTAAAACTAAAAAAATGT
>CABFPE010000163.1:431988-466925 GCA_900660155.1 Hofstenia miamia | reverse complement strand
TATATATATATATATATATATATTTATATAAAGAAAAAGTAGATAATTTATATACATTTGATAGCATCAAATGCTGGCATTTATTCCATACTATAGCAAGTACCTATATTGAAAATATAATTGAGTAAAATTTTCGGAATTTTTTAGTACCTTTTTTATATTGAAAATGTCATCTGATAAGTCATTCTCAAGGAATACTGGTTAATTATAAATATATTTCAAGGATAATATTTTGCTTAGTCATTCTATTTTTTCTTTCTTATGCCAATTAACATTAAGAATCTTTCGCGAAAGACTTTACCACAGAGAATATACAGAAAAAAATTGATGCCATTGTTGAGTACATGAGGAACGCTTGTAAAAACTTTAGTAATTTCGTACAAAATTGAACAGTTAGCTTCAATGGTGTTGTCCATTCTGTAACGCAGATACCAGGACACATTGGCCACACCAATTAGAATCATGAAGCTAATGGCCACAAGAAAAAGCAAAAACTCAATTCCAGTATTTTTTGTATTGCTTGCATTTGACGACACGGATTTCTTTTTTTTGAAGTACAGCTTTGCAGAAATTAATCCATTATTAAAAGCAACTATAAAAATGGGTGCAAAGCCTTGATAAACTACTAGGAATTCTGATACACCGCTGTTCTTCCATTCAGGCTTCAAGCGGCATGTATAAAGAACACATTCACCACGAGTAACATATAGGATTGGACCCATTGTAAGATAACTAATTATAGTAATGGACCAAACGACAATATTCGCGGTCTTTCCTCGGGAAATCCTGTTTCGGTAAACTATCGGAAAAAATACTGCTGTGAGTCTATCCGTGGAAATAGCTACCACTATCCAGTGAGCGACATTTGTAGTTATTCGGTCATTGAAATTGACTAAATAGTTAAAATAATTATTTTAAATATAACTTATTTGAAGAGAATATTAATTAGGTAATTATAGACAGTCAGTGTTCCACATTAAAAAAGGAAATTACTTCACCCAAACATGTTCTTTGGCCTAAAAATGTAGTATTTTTAACACAAAAATTGACAGCAAAACTAAGAAATGTTGACCCTATTTTGAGTTAGCGATAAAATTCAAACGACTTTAAATTGAACAAGTATTGCCTAATCCATGTTATAAAATACTGCTTAGAAATGCCGAGCTATGGAAAACAAAATGGCATTATAACTTGAATTCAAATTTGGATACGTATTTTCACATAAAACAAAAAAATTATTACTTAGCTTTATTTATATCTAGCCAAATATTTTAGACTTTCTTGACCTTGAACACTAAATAATTACACAATTCGCGTTTTTGGTGTCTAAATAAATTTGCAAAATGTTTTTATAAGAAAAAACATCTTGACATTATTCACTTTTACGCGCCATGCTTATCACTAAAATTCTTAAGAAATTTGGCCAGATGTTTTTTCATTCGAGTAAATTTGTTTATTTTTTAAATACTTATTGCAACAAATTTGTTAAGGCAGTGTTTCCATCATTAAATACGAAAATATAAAATTTACCATTATTTTGAAATGTTAGTATTTGAATCAATAGATATCTCAAATAATTTTTTGAATAATTTTAAGCATTTTTGCTTAATGGAAGAAAATTAGCTACTCTAGGAATTTATAGAATTTGACTTAATAATATAACTAACTTACGGAATTTAGGAATAAACGTTCCAGGAAATGAATATTGCGTCAACATTTGTCCAACATTGAAGGGACCATCAATAAGAATTGATAAAGAATCCCAGATTGCCAATGCTATAATAAACGATATAAAAACTTATGTCATTTCATGCTTATATTTGCAAATGAGTAAATTTATTTAAATAACTATTTGCTTAAAATCAGTATTTATATGAATGGTTGTATTGTTTAAAAAACAAAAAACAATTTAAATCTATAACAAACAATTTAAAACATGTTTTTTAAGTCAATTCAAATCCTTGAAAAACGCATGCAAATGACAAATTTATCGACTTTTCGTTAATAGGCTTGCAGTGATTATCCAATTAGAAAATTGAATATGTGGTAGACTAGTGAACCTAAAGTTAAGCGCAAGCAAAGGCACGGCATTAAATTTTTTAAACATGTGGCAGATATTGTCTATACAACTGTGTATTTTGCAAATCTGCTTTCTTGAAAAAATATTATATTTCCATTAAATTTTTTTTGAAGAAATTAAATCATTTAATCAAAAAAGGGTGAGATCATTTTCCTAGCATTTGATTATCCGAAATAATGTGCTAAAATGTTTTAATCTCTCGTGTATAAAAACATGCGAATATAGATATGAATATTTTCTATTACCGTGAAATGTATTGAAGTCAATACCTACCATATCAGTGATAGGAAGCATTTTATTTCAAATTGATGCACATTTCGGAAGAAAGACATTATTTTCCAGATTTTTTATACCAGTTTAAAAATTTTGTAGATACATTCCTTAACTGAAATCATTTCCTTAATTAAAAGTTTGAAATGTATTTTACATTCAATTTCAACACTAAAGTTGAACACTTGCTATCTTATTCCATTTGAACAGGAAAACGCCTTTTCCATTTGCGGTTGAGCGGAATATTCTTATAATGAATTAATGAATTATGCAACAATTAATGCACTAAATTAATAGAAACTTTAGTATCTAGCCCACTTATTTTTTAAAGTATATGTATACACTTAAAAATTACTTGCATGCTTTATGTATTATTAATACGATTTTCATATATACAGCACCTGCAGGGGGGAAGGGACGCAGTTGCGCAAATTGCCAAAAATGTGTTTTTTGTAACAAATAGAATTAAAGTCACATTTAATACATGTAGTCTGCGTCATATCATACAAACGAGTCAATACGTGGCTACAAACTCAAATTTTTAGAAGCAAAAATATGGACGATTTTATATTTTATGAAAGGGGCATCTTGGCCTTCCGCCGCCTATGATTCATATATCTGTATACACTAGAATTGATAAATTGATATTTTTATTTCATACAGTAAAAATATGTTCCAATACATTTTACACAATCGAATCAATACTAAGCGTATTTAATGTTTCTTGAAACCAAGTGTATCAAAGAATTTCAGCGTTTTGATTCAATAAAACTTTACTTATTTCAATCATGAAAGGAGAGAGGTAGTTGCCTTCTCATGCCCTCGCTCTCGTCGTGCTCACAAGCGCAAGTATGCTATTAGTTAAGTATTGAAAGCAAAATTCGATTTAAAATCAACAATTATAATTATTATTGAAAATTCCAAAATTGTTAGAAGCAACCCATATGTCCTGAATGATTTCATCTGTGATATTTTTATTCTTAAAAAATTGGGATACTTGAATCTCAGCACAGCAATAGGAATTTGCAGCTTTGAATATAGAACATCGCTATTATAACATTTTATGGATTTTATAAATAAGAAGTAACCCATTTTACTGATGCTTTGGGAATGAAAAGAAAAAATCATTAGAAACATAAGTTATAGAACATGATGTAAAACAGCATTTTCAAATGCTTTGAGAAGAACGAAAAATGTTGACAGGCTAAAATAAATTGTCAGAAATTTAAATTTTGTTTATAGAGTGTGAACTTGTAAATAATCGAAATGAGAGCTAAACAATCTCTTACAACCAATTATTAAAATTGATTCTACAGATTAAATAGGTATAGTTTTGTAAAAATAAAAATAAGTTTCACCAAATTATTTCAACTTTTACCTTGGATATATACAAATGAAGAATTGTATATATTCATTGAACGAATAGTGAGGTAGCTCAGGACATTAGTTAACATGCCAATGACAGAGTAAATCAAAGTGAAGTATAATAAATATATGCCAATATCTCTCACACCTTGAACATAAAGAGAATCGCATACAATTAGAGATGTTGTTGTGTTGCCTGTACCAGTAAGCATTTTATGCTGAAAATCGTCAATATTCACTAATTTATCTTCTGAAAAGTCCAATATCATCCTGATTGGAGAACTTTCATCAGCATTAACTATCATTGGTTGATTTTGAAAGCATAAATTTGAGAATATTTTAACACTTTTGATCAATTTAAAAAATACATTTATTATCAGTGATTATATATATATATATGTGTGTGTGTACATATAATATTGTAATGTTACGGATTTCTTGAAAATCTAAAAAACAATGCCAACAATCAGTTTATTTGCATTATCACACAATGGAAAAGAGTGAACTTGTAAATATTTTAAATTAGTATTGTAACATGGAGTTAAAAAATTCATAGGCTTACATAATTTTTTTTTTCACTCGTTTGTTCTATATTGTATGATACCCAAATTGGAGAAAATTTGTATTTGTTTGTAATGTTATCTGTAAAATAGTGTATAAAATTTGTCAAAATTTAAGCAAGCTTAGGTTGTAGCAATCATGTTTGCAAACAGCATTTCAGTGTTCTGTTTGACCCAGGGGCACTTTCAGAGGAGATGTGTGAAGCCTATCTCACCCTAGGCTTCCCAAAAAATCAAATATTATTATTAGATTTAAAATTCATTTAAGGTTGTGTTTGAGAATATTTTGAATTTGCCAGAGCATTGATCCCTCAAGTTTATAGCCACTTAATGAAATGATAGAAATTTAATGCTAATGAATGATAAATGGTGCTTCGTGACATTTTTGCAGTGAGAAAATCGCATTCTTTGAATTGGAGCTGGAACTTATAATATATCTTGCAATAAATCTGTTTTGTTTTTAAAGGATAATTGCTTTAGCTTAATTTTACTTCCTCTTAGCAAATAGTGTTACAAGAACTTGGGCACATGATATCTAGTATATTTTCATATATAGTGGGCATTGTCTAAAAAAGAAAATGAATACCTATGAGAAAATTTTATCAATATTACTAAATATGAAAAGAGAAAGCAAGTGCTTACAATAAGTCCTGGAAAATAATGTAAAAAAATTTAAAACAGTAACTTTCAAAAAAGAAAAAATTTTTCAACTTTTTTAATTTCCGCTCAAATCATTCGAAGCTCAATCATTTGATGAAACATGAACATTTTAATTTCTTGAAAATTAAGATGTTCTAGTATAATTGAACTTGCTTTCAGCAGCAAATCAATGAAAAAGAGGATATCCAAACGCTTAAAACATTTTCAAAAAACGATATTATTTAAAAATTAAGAGGAATTTCAAAAAGTTAGTTAGTACTCCAGCATTTGTAAAAGAAGGCTAATAAGTCCCATTGAAATCATTCTTCCATTATTTGTATTAGGAGAGTTGATTTTCTAAGCTCTTATAGTATTATTATTATCACTATTATTACCATAGTAAAAATACACATCTTAATGAGAACAAGTTCCCTTCTGATGGAATTAAATAAATATATCATAGTCACTTGTAGAAATAACCATGAAACAGGTACGTTTTTAAGTGCTTCTTGAAATCTTTGTATGACGTCACTCTACTAAATTAATAAGAATGATATGCCATAATTTCTGACCCACAATGCTAAAGTTACGTGACGCAAAATTGGTACGACCAAAAAGATGTCAAAATCTTTAGATTGTCGAATGTTCCTTAAATTTCTTCGAGGCTGAAGAAAATTACAGAATGAGAGAGATAAATTAAATATATTGACGATTTTGAAAGTAAGACACAGTAACTTGAATTTAATGCGTTCATTCATCGTGAAGGTAAGGAGTTACATGATCAGACCACTTACAGCCCAAAATAAGTCGGACACAGCTATTTTGAATGCGTTTTTAATAAGATAATCCGGTAAACCAGCATAGAGCGAGTTAAAGTACTAAACTTCTAACCAGCTCAATAGTTGTTTCGCAGTTAAAGAAATGATGGATTCTACGAATAGATCTAAAAACGTGGTAGCAGCGCAGCGAAACATCATTAATGTGATCAACAAGAAAAAGATTTTCGTCTGTGACACCCAGGATTTTCACTTGTTTCGAAAAGCAAATTCATATCCCATCAAACTAACGCTGCAAGGAACATTTTGGTGTTGTCACATAAACCTTTGTGAATATGCATGCACTCTGTTTTGTCAAAATTGATAAAGTCTAAGCTTTTTACAAAGGGTGTTTATATAATCAAATAATGCAATAGTAATTATAATCCGCTGCAGATAAGTTCAGTAGATCATTAAAAAACCTACAGCGTTGTTGAACTTCATCATTTTGTTTGAAATAAAAACTTTCCACAATTCATATATGGTAGCATAGCTAAATCTTTCAAGTATATTCAACCTACACCCGTATCCATGTTGTTGTTCTCTACAAATATTTATTGAAACTATTTAGTACAATATTATGATATTTGTGAAAAACACTTTCTATACAATTTAATTTGGAAGAATTCGCTGAGTAAACAGGATTTTTTGATCCTCAATGCACTATTTGAATAATCTGTTGAAACTTTTGCAGCTCATTACCACATGCTTAGATTTTTCTCTTCACCTACAAGCAGGTTCACACGTTCTTGATTAGCCAAATTAAATTTTTGCTTTCTAGAGCTACAGTGAGGCGCAGGGAAAGAGGATTCTCTCTTCCTATCTATCTCTGGATTCGATTTTCAATTGAAATTTTGCACAAATATTCTCCATATCAGCATGCTCAACTTCCAATGTTTAGAAATTTGATACCATCTGTGTTCTTGATGACGTCTTCAAACACCAAAGTTTGGGTAATTTTTGAAATATATTAAATATTGGTATTATCAGTTGGAAATAATAGAGTTTGAAGGGCTCATTCCTAGTTATTTATTCTGAATTCTTTCTTATTGTACATACTTTTTCACAATAAAAATACAAGCAAAAATTGGAGGACTATAACTCCAGTTCAAAAATTAGGAAAATCACCAAGTCTCATTAAGAAAGCTCCACAACATTTTGAGTATGAATCAATAGTTCAATAGGGAAATGAAGTCCACTACTAGCTCGAATAATTTTACACAATTAGATCAAGATTTTCTTACCAAATTCGAATATTCAGAAATTTTATGCCATCATTATTTTCTATGACATCATGAAATCTAAAATTTTTTGTATTTTGAAATAAATTAAGAATTGGCTTAGTAGTTGGAAATGATGGAATTCATTAAAAGTCTTTCTTAACTTATCAAATTAATTTATTAGCTTATTTTAAATACTTTTTGCCATACATAAAATGAGGGGATACATAGAAAATTTGTATTAACTTGTGTGATCCCCAATAGAGGTTAAGAAAAGGCACCAAGCCTCATTAAGAAATCTGTACAACATTTTGAGCAATAATCAAAAGCTTAATAAGTAGAGGAAATCCCCCCCCATTCGAATAGGATGACTTCATACAAGCCCACAATTCCAACCGCTTAGATGAGTTTCTAGAAGAAATTCATACAAGAATACATAACAATTATCCAAAAATGCTAATGAGCATGAGGCTTAATTGTTTGAAAGGAACACAAGCAAAATGGGATAAATGGATGGTTACGAAAGCTAATTGAGTGATAAAGCTCCTACTCTGAATACGAAAGTAGTAGGCTTTGATGTGAGGAGAGTGCATGGAGAAGTACAGCACAGTTAGTTAAGAATGCTCACAGTTTGACATAAAAAATGTATATAGAAACACTGAATTCTAGGAATTCTTCTGCAAATTAAAATCCGAACGTGAATTATTTTGAACAATGTGCCTGTGATATTGTGATATTGTTGCTAGAATGCTACAAGATTATCGTGACTTTGAATCAAAACAACTTTTAAGTAATATCGTAGTATTATTTTTGAAAAAAGATGTTTAACTAACAGTATATTAATATTATTATTTTTATTGTTATAATTATTGACAAATGATGGGTTTATTAATTGAAGTCCATTTAGTTACTAAACGCTATGAAGAATATTTAGTAGGCCTTGATCTCTTCAATTTTTGTAATATGATTTAGTTACAAAGTCGTTTGCTTTTCAAAAACTTCAGCTTTATCAGCAAATTTTTACTCTATGTATGCAGTAGATTTTTGCTGGACGCCTACAGAGCCAAGAAAAAATATTATATTGCTGCTGTCCACATTTCATTTGCAATCACAAATAATTGTAAGCTAAGAACAAGAACAAGAGTTAATAACTGAATTATACATCAGTAACACAGTGTTGACAACTATAAACTTTCAGTAATATTCTTAATATAGTAAGTACTGTAATATAAAACAACGTTATACTGTTAAGAATGTTTGATTTTCAATAATCACTTAACTCATGGCCCACATTTCGTACAATTCTTTTACAGAACGGGTTTTTCAGTCATGTTTTGAAAGAGAGTGCTTAAGAAATGTAGGCCTGATATCTTTTATCCGCTGTGGTCTATAACCAGTGCAGTTTGTTTAGAAGTCAATATTGTATTAAAGTATGTTTTTAGGCTTACACAAATATTAAGACACCTTATATTGATTGGTAATTTGGGCGGTCCGTTCTTCTGAGAGGACGCTAGACCAGTAAATCCCAATTAAATAATAAACTGTCTTTGTTGACTGCTAACAACATCTTCAGTTATAGCCTCCACTGCCGCTGCATAGATCATTTTGAGATAATAACATAATTGTTTATAAACATTACTAGGGCAGAACTGCTGTAAAGCAAATTTTTGCTAATTGCAAATACAAATTTTCATTAAGATGCAATCAAATATAATATATATCTTCTTTAACTAGTTTTTCATAAAAATAGCGCGCTTGTTTTCTAACAACAAATGATAGACAAATGAAATCTGGCTTTGGAAAATCGAAGAGATACAAAGGTCTTCTTTATCTCTGCAATTGCCGGTCACAATTCCGGTTTTCCATATTAAATGTAATGCCTATAGTTGAAGAATCAAAGCAACATTCAAAGACCTCTTACTAAAGTTTTCACAAATTATCAATAAATATTCCATTAACAAATGGTATTTTGCGTTTATTTGAATATTCAAGAAAGTAGTTAAGACCACACACTTGATTGAGTCAGATTTTTTAAATATTCATGCAGTCTACGGCCCTATTTTTTCATGTAATATTCTCTAAAACTAAAAAATTTCGCTCATATTGTGATGGTGCTTCGAGGATAAGATAAATTGTTCTTGTTATTTTTGACAGTGTTTTTAGTGTTGCTGATTTGGTTTCTCATTCTGAGGAATCCCATTTTTAATGTTGGACACAACCAGTTGGGTGTTACCTTATAAAGAAAAGATAGAAGGAAATTGGGAAAGGTGAGCATAACGCACACCTACAATATCAATTTGAATTTGTGATTAGTGATTGTGTGGTGTGAAAGGAAACAACTTAATACAAAACATATTCATCGTAATCATGATGCATTAACTCAGATATCATGCTTGCTGCATAAAAAAATTATAATTTAATTAGTTAACAATTACATTCACTTAAAAAATTGTCAATATTTTAAATTTTAAATAGGATTATTAGAAATTTCTAGATATGAATACAAAAATTTTTTCAATGAGTGATCCAGGTTTAGAGTGTATTTTCAAAGTATTGACTCGGCGACCTGGTGAGCACCAGTGGTGACTCCGGTTCACCCGAAGCTTGGTTGCACTTCTCCGCCTGAAATCCTTCATTCGACTACCCCATAATACAAAGTAAATTTGCGCCAAATACTCTTAGTCTTAACATTATTTCATTTCCAAATATTGATTTTGTTATGATTATTACAACACTTAAGGGGGTGCCACACGATTAGCCTTTTGACTATAGTCAAAATTGCGGTTTTGCATTCTTTTGTCTATTAGTCAAAAAATTTGACTATTAGTCAAAGATTTTGACTTATAGTCAAAAGAGGTTTCTGCGTAAATTGTATTGCATATACATGTGCAATTATAATTACATTTCAACTTTAGGTGACGGGGAACAGTTCGGATGATGTATTAAATAGGCCTCATACTCTACGCTTACGAATGTGTATTGAAGAGCTAATTGACACTCATAAACAAGCGCATATGTAAAGAATTATGTAAACATTTAACCCAATTTGAACGTTGCAATTTTATAGAAAATTCAAAATAGCTACGCAATCAACTAGCCTTTGAAACAGCGCTCTCTCTCCAATAGAATTGGGTTTAAAAACACGCTAAAGCCATTTCGACAAGTTGTTTGTTTGCGCCTATCTTAATGGCCACGGTCATAATTATATTGTTTATTTATTAATGACATTTAAGATGAAAGTTCAAAGTTATTTAAAATCAAAATTCCCATTTTCTTTCAAAATTACAATAAGTTGACTATTCGGGGGTGCCACACGGTAAAGCCCATGCTACACGAACAACTTTTGTCGCCGATTTTTGTCGTCCGAACGAACAACTTTTGTCGCCAACTTTTGTTGTTGATTTGGTATGCTACACGAACAACTTTAGTCATTTAATTAGTTTTGGACCAAAGTTGGGGAGGGGATGCTACACGAACGATTTTAGTTGGCGACAAAAATTGGTGACAAAAGTTGTTCGTGTAGCATACTGTTACGACAACTTTTTATTTTTTCAGTTATTTCATTGTAAAATATTTAAGAAAGAATTACAAGAATATCCGAATATGCAGAAATATTTATAATATGAAATATTAATATTGCTCATTTAACAACAGTTGAACTAAAATATTAAAATATTTTTCAATATTAAATTTTTGGAATATGCATTAGCAACAAGCTATTTTATGTTATATTTTAATGTGTTTATTCAAAGAACATATATTGTTTCAATATCTGTATTCGTATTTTCTTGACTATTATTAAAGCCTGGCCTGATGAAATGTGCTTGTTTGCATTCCTAAATGAGTGATCGTAATAATGACCTTGGATTTGAGCGGCAAATTGCATAATTATAGCGCGCATTTCACTAAAGCATGGAGATGTCATCAGTGAGGTCCCATGAAGATCTTATTAAATTAATTGAAATGGTCGAAGAAAAACATTCAGTGTGGGATGTTTCTTCTGATGACTATATGAATGTAATAACTTCCTCATACTGATTGCATATATTCATCGCTCTAAAAACTATCGAAATTAATGAAATCACATTAAAAATACGATTGTTTTTGAGCTATCGCGGCCTACAGAATGTGTTGTAACCTGCGTTGTTGCGTATTTTTATTGGAGAGCAGATTATCATTATCACTGTGCATGAATAATGAAATAAGAATGATGGTGTTTACTTTGAAATTCAACCAAACATCATAATTGCCTGCACTGTTTAAACAATACATGACGTTCGCAAAGCTATGCTGTGATCGACCTCCCAATCTAATCACTATTTTATGACTCGCAAAGTTCAAATGTTTTTGTTTACTACAAAGAATTCTTTTTGATGAGTTAATTGTTTTAATTTAATACTGATACGCAAGTATACAAAAGAAATGCCTACATAGTGATATGTGTTTATTTTAACATAAAAATGTACAAATCATGATTATTAATTCTATAAACCTAACTAATTTTAAATTTTACAGTACGAAATGAACTCTGAAAACGATTGAAATTATAACTTAAAATTGTTTATTTATCTTTCAAGGTGATAATTACTAGAAAGTTGGAGAATTATTTCTCCGACAAAAAAGTTGGTCGGAGCACCCTGCTACACGAACAACTTTTGTCATTTAATTACTTCACGACTAAAGTTGGCGGAAGGGGTGCTACACGAACAATTTTTATAGTCCAATTTTTGTTGGACCGAACGGACAACTTTTGTCGCCAACTTTAGTTGGACCGAACGAACAACTTTAGTCTAAATAATTACTCCCGATTTTAGTCGTGGAACAAAAATCGGCGACAAAAGTTGTTCGTGTAGCATGGGCTTAAGTCTTTTGACTAATAGTCATTTTCAAATAGAACACTTTCTATTTCATAATTTGACTAATCGTAAACCGCAAAAGTCACTTTTTGGGGGTGCCACACGGTTAGTCTTTTAACTATAGTCAAAAGACTAATCGTGTTGCACCAGCTTTATGCTACAACTGCAAAATGCTCTTAATCATTTATTGTTTTGAAAATAGAGAAGCATTTTTCAAATTTCACCTAGTAGTACTACCACTATAAAAATAATATAAAACAATGGCAGTTAGCTGTGCCGATTTATGCCATGCAAACCATCAGGACAAGACCAGATATCATAGTTTAATCAATCCGTACTAATCTATCCTAATTCATTCTTAATGGTAATGACAAATATTATAAAATGCAACTGAGATTTTGTTATATAGAAATTTAAATCAATATTTTATACAGTATACAACTGTAGTCTCATTCTCAATATGTAATGGATTTGCAAATGCACAATCTAATATGAGCAAATCAATTTCATTGCAAAAATTAGTGAAATATATCGATTTTAATATTATTGAAAGTCTTTAAAAATGAAGCATTATTCACTATCTCAAGAAGTATTTCAAAACTGTTTAAAACTTTTAAGGAATGTTCTTGACCAGTTGTTTCTGCACGAAACTATTTATTTTTCCAGCATTCTCCAAGTTTAAGCAGTTAACGTTTTTAATTTAACCGTAAACTCAGGCTGCCTGACGTCCAGTTTAAAGGACAAACAGTTTTTCCACATTTACAAAGAATGTTCTTCAAGGAAATTTTCATTTTCACTGTAAAGTATAAAATTCCTATCTTTAGTTTTGTACAAATTTATTTAGCAAACTTTAAACCGATTTTAAAAATTAGCGAAATATATTAATAGATTTTAGAATTATGCTTTGCTCAAATTGTTCATTCAAAAAGGACCAAAGGGCATGGTAATCAATATTCCAAATTCAATGAAGTTACCAAGTAAGTCAAATTGTCAAACACACAACCTTTACAAGCCCTCTCACAACTACATGTAATTCTTTAATAGATGACCCACTTTTTTTAAAATGGGCACTCGCCCCGCCCCCACCTAATGGGTCATCATGTACAAGATTCTTGTGAGGGCTGGAATTTAGAATTGCCTTTTAACAAAAAGAAATTCTGTCTATTTTAAAGAAAATGATGATTTTTTGTTGAACTTTTCATATTTTCTAAGTTAGCAGCATATTAACAGTAAACTTTAATGGGATTTAGGCGCACCTACTTGAATGACATAAGTGTCAATGTAAAAGCACTAAATTTGTTCAAAGCTTTGTACTGTAGGATACACTTGATTTCAAAGATAGAAAGAAAAGGTGACAATATCTTAAAAACACAATAAATATTTAAATATAGATTCAATATATAAAGTTAAGAATACAATTACATTATTATACATGGTATATTCTATTAAAGACAATGAGGTTTAATACAAGCTTTTTGCTAAAATCCTTCATACCCTTCTAAAATTCAATCTACATTCTTACAAGAATGGGTTAACCATTTACGTGTCAATGGACACAATCTCATCTCGTTTCTTAGAAATATTTAACTGAGTTCAATTTTAAGGCATAGCATAAAGAGTCGGAAAAAAGCAGAGGGCGAATTGTTCTTATGTAATTACATGAATTGCAATGGGAATTTAGGCTCAAATATGTATTTGTGAGACCTGATATATACATATAACTTGAAAATAAATATATATAAAATGTCTACACATCCTTAATATGTTAATATGTTATGATATACATAAATAAAATTACAAAATCAGCTAAGAAAAATGTCTAGTTTTAAGGTGAACAGGAAATTGTGTTAGGGAAGAGTGGCCACACTAGGCCAACCCAATCGAGATAACCTTTTCGAAGAGTCGTATAAGACTAGAGCCCTACTTAGATTGAAAAATAAGAAGCAAGTGGTGAACCTAAGTGGTAAGTATAATAACCTAAGCTCAGTGCATTTCTCATTTCGTGCAATTTAGGTGAAAGTAATAATGAAAAATTTCATTATGGATGAATAGCAGTACAAGTGCCCTAATCGTATATCTAACCTAGTTAAAGGATGGCCATTAACCAGCTTGTCCGCCAAATGGGTGTCCTTTAAAGACGCAATTGAAAAATTAGAAACACATTTTATAAAAAGTAAAATGAATTTGCTGACAATCATTCAATCTAACAATGAATAAGCCGCACATACTTATACCAACAAAACTGGTGAAGGAATCAAACAATAGTACACTGTTGCTTACATGAATAAATAAAACAGGTTTTGTACAATAACCTTTTAAGCTAACAAAAATACTATGTAAAAATTTAATGGAAATAATTAAGCTAAAATTGCACAGTTTACAAAAGAACTAATTTCATTAATGTCAAAATTAAAATAGATAATTGATGCAGTTATACCACATGCCCCCCTAAACTGCGCTAATTGTTTTCCAGTAGAGGCACCATTAGCAATGTATCATATAAAAGCCAATTATTGAGCTTGGCAGAGTTAGGAACGATGGCAAGTTCATTGGATTTGGTATCATTTTCCGGTAGAAACATCATTAACAATATAGCACATAAAGCTGATTCTTGAGCTTCACAGAGTTAGGAATGATGGCAAGTTCATTGGATTTGCTTTTGCATAGTAGTTCTTCCGTTCCATGTGAGATTGGGAATGTTAATGATTGCGACAAAGTAAGGATGTGATGTTCCACTTCTAACTTTTCAAACATGAGAGTATTTTTGTTTGTAGCATTCCAGAGAGCATTGAACAGACGCAGATCTCTGATTGAAATAGCAGCAGTACTTTGTAGTTGTTGCTAGGGTTCTGCGACAGTATTCTTTTCATCAAAGTTTGAATTAATATAACAGTTTTTGGAAATGTATGTGTTTAGAGTGCACACTCTGTGGGGAGGCAATGTATTTAAAGGTTTAATAACAAATTTAGGATAGGTTATGGGATCTTGAAATTGTTCTTGAAGATATATATCAGCAATAGGCATATTGTGTTTGAACTTATTGTTAGTAATAGTAACTTCTAATGATTTTATTAATCCTTTCTTGTTGAGATAGTTACCCAAAGGATTGATGAGGCGATGGTTGTGTGATTCACTGTTGTTTTTAATAATGCGACTAAATTTGCACACATATCCACAATTATAAAAATAGATGTACCAGTGTCTATTGTTGCTTGAATAACAATCTTGTCCATCACTATAGGAATGATGTTTTTATTTAACATTGTGTGAATAGGATCGATTGTGCGCAGCTGGGAGTTGGTGCTCTTACTCGTTTAAATAATCATCCTCTTCTGAGTTGCATTCGTAAATATCACATGATTTTTCTCTTTTGCATTTGTATGATTAGATGTTGTTTGGTTTTTGGTGGGAGGTTTGACGTCCTAATCGTAGATGAGGATGAATTATTGCTGAATTTAATTTGATTTGCTATTTTAGAATAATTGTCGTTTTGAAGATTAGCTTCAATAGCTTTTTTGATGAAAGTCGGTAATTTGTCATCTGGACTGCATTTTTGGTTAAATCAGCTGTGAATCAACAGTGGGATACTGTATGTTATGTAAGTAAATATATCTTGGGAAGAATACTCGGTTGACGTTCTACTAAGTCAGTAAAGGCGTTTGACTTGAAGGATGTATTCTTCTATGACATCATCTTTTTTGTAAGTGGTGTTGTTTAGTATTATTTTGTATTGATTGCATGCTGCGGGTGCATTAAAATGGTTGTGGAAAGTTTGAATGAGCAAACTGTAATCTGATTTAGTGGTAGTGTCTAAAGAGAGGTAGTAATTATAGGCTTTGCAAATTTGGAAGCTTTTAAACTACGTGAGAACATGTTCCTGGCCGGCTCTTTGTACTAATAGGTTTTGCTCATAAGAGAAAAACCATTCCTCAAACATTGTGACATACTGTCAGCTTTACCTGGAAATTTTCGTGGTATCATTCTGATTTTAATCAATTGCTAATGGTGGAAGTTTTGAAACAAATGTTTTTTTTGTTTTGATTAACGTTTTCTAAATTTTGTTATTTATTGTTAATGGCGTTTAATTGGTCATTTAGTTGGTTCATAAAGGGACTGTCAAAATTAGATTTTTGAAAGTGATCACTTTTGGGTGACATGTTGTCAATATTATTGATATGAATTAATATTCTAATCTGGTTTCTTTCAATTGTTTTTCACAGGTGTACTAAAATCACTTACAGAAATTAATTTTCCTTTTTTGGTGGATCAGACAATCACTGTAATATTCAAATTAATCTTTAGGCTCATTAACATTTTAGCCAAATACTTTGTTGCTGCAATATTTTTGCTGACCTGTTTAACAATATAATTGATTTTAAAATTTTTTGCAACTAAAATTCTCTAGATACAACTCTAATTAAAATTGCTTATTTACACTTAATCAGAAGAGGTGCCTTTCCATTTGCACCTTTTGATCAAAAATGTGGGCTGACAAGAATGCCTTTAAACTTGCATTCTGTCATATTAAGAATGAGAGAATTCCAAAATTTATATGGGTTGATAAAGGAAATGAGTTTTATAATAAATATGTTCAAGATTATTTTGATAAACATAGTATAAAGATGTACTCAACAGAAAACCTTTACAAGAATTCAGTTGTTGAAAGGTTTAATAGAACTATAAAAATCAAAATGTGGAAAGAGCTTACTAATTGAAATTGTGGCACAATCCATGTCTGGTCAAGTTGAGAAAAAGAATGGGAACAATTAAGATTTAATTACAATAATAATTAATTCTAAAACACATGGTTATTAAAATTTTTTGTACAAAATTATAAAAGCAGTACTTGATATTAATTTGCTTGGCAGTATTTGACAAAAATCAAAGGATGATATCATGCACACTAATTAATACTGATGCACATAATTAACAGCAGACAAATAAAAACCAGAAAAATGTTAAACTGTCAACAACGTCTACTAACAGGTACTATCTGAATATTTGATTGTTTACAACTATTTAATATAAATATGCAGTGATTGATTTTATTTGTGATGAACAAATTTTACTGAATTTACTTTGTTATTTTGTCAGGTTATTTAATTAAGTAAATGGAAAGCTAAATGTTCAAGCACTAGGGTAATCCTACAGTGGTCCCTGAATGCATTTAAAGGAATTCTGGAGAAGCTTGCACACTACAGCTTTTCAAAAGTGCAGTGCGGCCAGTAGCCTAGGTTCCTCAATGTGCTTTTAGGTTAGGAATAGGAATAGGGATTTTTATCTGTTGTAGCTCTCCTATTGTTCGTGAAATAGATATCCTACTAGGTTGTCCCAAAAGTTCGTAAACACTTGAAAAAATTAAATTTTATGCATTTTTAATTACTATATTTTTTGCGTTTATATTGTTATAGTAATATTCATTTTTTGATCCAGGTAATGGATAAAATTGAGCTGCGAGTTTTGGTTTGCTACTGCTGGAAGCAAGGTCTTTCAACTGGAAAAGCTGCTGAAGAGATTTGTGCTGCCGAAGGTAAAGAAACAATTGCATATGCGGCGATCTCAAAATGGTACAAGCATTTCGAATCTGGCGACATGAGTCTTGAAGATATGCCTCGTTCAGGTCGGCCGTTAAAGCTGGATGATGGAGACTTAAAAACCGGGTTGAACATTGCTCCTTCATCGACCACTTGAGAATTGGCTGGTGAGCTTGGAGTTGGCAAATCGACAATTCACCAACACTTGAAGCAACTTGATTTTGTTCACAAAAAGCTGATTCGAATTGTTTGATGAAGTTGAAGAAGCATGTCAAGAATTCTTCGATTCAAAGCTGGCTGAATGGTACTTTAACCAGATTTGAAAGCTTGCAGATCGATGGCAGAAAGTCTTGGAACATGATGGTCTTTATTTTGAGGAATAAACTTTATTGTTGCAGCTATTATTTGAGTAATAACATTTCAATTTTTTTCAAGTGTTTACCAACTTTTTTCAAGTGTTTACGAACTTTTGGGACAACCTAATATTATTACTTTTAGGTCAACCATCCATAGATCTGAAATCCTCTACAATTGCTATGTACCTTATTGTATAATGTATTTACTTATTGGTAAATTAGTGGACTATCAACCAACTTACAAATAATTTTATTGCAGACAGCATTGATTGTTCACATGTATGAAAGGTTACCAAAGAGGATGTCTCTTGTGCATAGATTGGCATTAGAGTTTTGACCCTCTACCATCCACTGCTCTTGACCTAAATAAACTGTTGTTAGTTAAAGCATTCAGGAATGCTGATGTAATGTTAATTTCGTTAATAAATAGAGCAACAAAGTTAGGTTGAGTATGTTTTGGGATCTGTCATCCCTGACATATTGCATATACCCCTGGAAATTGATTAGCAATTTCTAAAATCTCGCGAATTACTGGTTGACAAGATTCTACATGGTGACTGTGACAGGTGCCTGACATGCATAAAAGAGAGAAAACAGAATTTAAAGAAAATCATATCAAAAAGATAACAAAGTTGAAAAACAAAAACCAAGAACTTGTGCAAAGATAGTTGTTTCTCCTTGAGAGAACAAAACAGAAAAATATGCAACCAACCAGAAAAATGAACACAATACCTTACTCAAAAGCACAGGAAAACCTGAGGAAGGAATCACAAAAGGATTACTCAAAGCTAAAAATGAAAATGGTAAATTCAAGAAAGAAAACAAAATGCAGAGCAAAGACGCAAACCCCCCCCCAAACTAAAAAAACCCCACAAACCCAAGACATAACAATGTCTCCTGAAAGTGAAGCTTCCCCTACAGAGTTAGTGCTACAGCCAGCAGAAGTCAATACCAAACTTACNTATATATATATATATATATATAACAATTTCAGTTTCAAATTCATTCAAATCCAGTAAGTCATCTGCATCTACAATGATGTCTCCATTTATTTGAGTGTGGTCCATTATCGAAGCAATACCTTCACTTTCATGTGACTTTAGAAACGTTTTTAATTTTAGAATACTTTTGGAACATTGCACATTATAGAGACGAACCAAAAGAGCGTCCGCCGGACATGTCAATAGCAACCAAATCTCTTTTCCAAATTGTCTTGGTTTAGACGAGATGTTAAAACAAAATCATACCCTTCATCTAACAATTGTTGAGATAATTTAATATTGATCGCGTAGTGATTTCTAATGCAGAAAATGTTTGTGAGGTTAATCCTGCAAGGTTGCTCAATTTCTACTTCGTGACCCAATCTGAAAAATTTAACAAAAAGTCCAAGCTCCCATCATAAGCACGAATACCCTGAGCAATATGCAACGGATGACATGGAGATTTTGAGTTTAAAATGTTCCACCAAACATAAATTAGTTTTAGGAATTCTCCAATTGTACGAGATTCTTCCCTATTAGGAAAATGTTGTTGTAGGGCAACACTGTTTGTCATATGAAAGATATCCAATGCTAATTTCACATTTTGTTTTTTATTTGCGGGATTTAAAGCTGATGCGATAAGTTTGTGACCAGATCTCAGAATGTTGTTGGTTTCTTTTTTGCATAAATCCTCTAAGATTTTCCATGAAACTTTTGCCATGCTTGGAATATCAATGACAAATACATCAATTTTGTTTTTAAATTGAGGAATAACAAATTTTCTGAAGTGTTGGAAATTATTTCTTATAATTTTTATGAGCTGAACTATTGTGACAATTGTCACAAACTAGTCCACGAATTTTCAAATTAGATCGAGATAATTCAGCAAAAAGAGATTCGCATTTCTCCAATAATATACTCGAACTAACATTTACTAAAGGGATTGTACTAACAATAAAATTGTCTCGAGTTTAATGTTGTAGCCATAAAGCAGTAAATGCTATCGTACAAAGTCAAATCTTCATCCACTCCTGTGAGATTATGCTTATTGTATTCCAATTCTGGTTGCAAATACATTTCATCAAATGAAATAACACAATCCGTATTTAAGATAGTACATTGTTCATTAATAAAGTTTTGCAAGTTAATCTCACCTGAGGAAACACTGCATAGAAATCGCGAATTGGGAAGAGGAAAATATTGGTGAAGTACTTCATATGCAGATGAGGAGGTAAAATAAATTAATAAAGCAAATCTTATTATTGACGATGTGAACTTTAACTTTACATTATAAAGTTGCTTGGACAGATCATGGATTATTTTGAAGGTATTTGCATAGTTCGGTTAATTGTGATTTCTTTGAAATTTTGCAATGTGCTACTGTTCTTAACCATGGAGGAAGAGGCACAGTATTTCTATTTAGAACACATGTACATGATGTAATGAATTAGCCAATTAAATTGCTCATTTAGAATGGGTAAATTAAGTTCTCATTTTTGTTAAGTGGCGGCGTAATGGGGAATAATATGAATGAGGAATTACATTGAGTAGCAAATATTTGCTGAATGACCTCAAAATTATTCTCGCTTAATGCAAATCTCCAGGCCATGATTTAAGTTGGCCATGTTCACATGTACGATAAGTTAACATGTACACTTATATCTGTAGGGTTATTATATGTAACAAAAAATAGCAAGCTAAAGCATCGAGGTTGCATTACTTCCTTTTATTTACATAGCAATAATAACAAGAGCAATCAATGCACTAAATTACTAGGTTATCACACACACACTATCACTGAGACAACCTTCCATGCACTGAGAGAACCATTAGTTTCAACTGGAATGTCCAAGTAATCTGGAGCTGTTATAAAGAAGATATCCTCTCTTCTGCATAGATTGGCGTCGGGTTTCGACCCTTTACCATCCACTGCTCTCAATCTAAACAAGCTGTCGTTAGTTAAAGCATTCAGGAATGCTAGTGTGATATTAATTTAGTTCACAACTTAAAGAAAAAAATTAGGTTGAGAAGGTTTGGGATTTGTCAAACCCAACATATCGCATGTACTTACGGAATTTGATAAGCAACATCTAGTACCTAGCAAATTGTGGGTTGGCAAGATTCTCCATGGCGACCATGACAGGCGCCCAACATGCGTAATAGAGTAAACGGAAATTGAAGAAAATCTGTTCGAAGAGATAACAAAGCCGAAAAACAGAAACAAGTACTCATGCAAAGATAGTTGTTTCCCCTTAAGATAAAAAAACGAAAAATTATGCAACCAGAAAACGAACACAACACCTCACTTAAAAGCGCAGGAAAAGCCGAGAAGGGAACCAGAAAAGGATTACTCAAAGCTAAAAAATGAAAATGGTAAATTCAAAAAAGAAAACGAAAGCAGAGCAAAGACGCAAAAAAACTACCCCAAGACATAACAATGTCTCCTGAAAGTGAAGCTTCCCCTACAGAGTTAGTGCTACAGCCAGCAGAAGTCAATACCAAACTTACTATAGTCAAACTTACAAAAATAATCAAAAATAACAACAGAGAGAGAAGAGAATTGACAATACAAATATAAAAATTAACACAAAGGATGTTTGAAATAGAGATGGCGATCACAGAAAAAGAAAGATGAATTAATGAAATGATAGATGACACAAGTACATGATTGACAGAACAACAAACAACGGAATTTGTTCCAAAAACAAATCAAAAAATTAACAGAGGCCAACAAAGAAATAAAAGCACAAAGCACAAGATTGCAGCAACTTATGAGCCAAATGAAAATGTAAGCCTTAGGGAGGAAAACATGACAAAACAGATAGAAATTGACAATCTTAGAGATGAGATAAGATTAATGGTACTAACCAATGAGGAGAAAGACAACAAAAAAGAAGGAAATGTCAAAACAATAGAAACCATTGTAACAGAGAAACCCAAACAACTCAATAAAGCAATACCTCCAAGCAACTCACCCATGGAGATATACAAACAGAGTGAAACTGAAGAGGAATTCATGGAAAAAATTAATTAGCAATATAACAAAACAAGTAAAGGAAAATTGTATGAAACTGATAGATTTAAAGCCAACATTTGATAACACTATACTGTTGGAAGAGGAGGATACAGACATACATGCATGCAAAGGGATTCTTCCAAAATTCACAGGAAGAGTAGACACTTATTCACCAATGTTTAATGAATGGTTACAGATATTTGAAATGAGCATGAAAGAAAGAAAAGTGACACAAAAAGCAGCAGCAGTGAGGTTCCCCCTCTATTTAAGTGGAGCAGCATACCAACACTATTTAGTGCTGGACACAGAAACAAAAAGGAATTACAAAAATGCTATTAAATGGAACTAAAATGAATAAAAGGGATGATTTGAGAAATTATATGTCCCAAATTGAGAGACTACTAAAATTAAGTTCAAGAGAACAAACATACTCTAGATATGTAAAGGATTACTCAAAACAATATCACAACAGTTTGAAATAAAATGAGATGCAGATGATCCACTAGATAGAATGATAAGAAAGGGACTAGCAATACAGATAATGATGGAGAACAACGTGAGGATAAATGAAAAATCAACAATAGTGAAAGCAGTACCAACCACCAGAGCAAACACTACTAATAAGACAGTAGGCAAAAAAATATTGAAAAAATCTGGGGAAGAAATCATTAAATTAAAATTCAAAGACGAAATGATAAAGAAAATAAAATGAAAAGATCTCAAATGTCAGATGTGTGGAATTAAGTGTCACACAAAAAGATACTGTAAATGTCAAATAAATCTAATAGAAGAAGAAGAGGCATACTTTGAAGAAGAGGACTTAGTAGAAGACAATAGAGAACAAGAAGAAAGTGAGGAAAGCAAAGACACAAATATTGATAACTTAAACTAGAAGGAGTGCTGTCTCCAAGAAAATGAGCACCTGTTCTAATAGTCACAGACCTAATTAAAATGAATACAATAACAGTTGTAATTAATGGAGTGATGGTCAAAGCAACAATAGACATGGGAGCAGTAATATCAATTATAACTGGTGATTGCACATCAAAAATAGGATTTGCAAGACAAAACCTAAATACAGAAAAAAGCAGACTAATAAATGCATCAGGAGATTACATAGATGTAAAAGGCAAACTGCAAGATGTACCAATTAGAATAGCTAATACTACGTTTCAACAGACATTTACGGTAATAGACACAGAAAGAAACCCATTACCATACAAAATCATATTGGGAAACGATTTCCTAACCAACAATAGATGTATAATAGATTATACAAATAAGACAATAACAGTACAAGAAGAAATATTGATGACAAACAAAGAAGAAGAAAATGACACAATACAATTTAAACTGACAAAAGACATAAAGATATTACCAAACAACTGGAAAATGTGCCAAATCAAAACAGAAGACAAGATAGATGCAGAAATAGTGCTATATAATCAAACAGGAATAAACATGAAAAAACTGTCAATCCCATCAAGTTTATGTACAGTGTGAAAGGGTAAAGGAGTGATACCAATACTAAACGCGACCAATCACACTGTCAATATAAAAAGAGAGATGGTAAAAATACAAGGAAAGAAAATAAAGTCAGAAAAATCAGTGGTAGATAAAACAATCAACATCATCATACACAAAGATGAAGAATATCAGATACCAGAAATAAAAGATGAAAACTATCAACACCTGAAGCAAGAGGAAAAACAGAAATTGATAAAAGTCTTAAACAAACATAAGAAAATATTTAACTTTGGAGAGATAAGTGTAGGAAAGACAGTGGGTGAAACACACAAAATTGTCACAATAACAGATGAACCCATAAGATTACCATGTAGACGAGTGCCAGAAAACATCAAAGAAAACTATAACATAATATTCAACAAACTGATAGACAACAAAATCATTCGACTAAGCAAGAGTCCTTATGCTGTACCAATAGTATTTGTTAAACAAGGTAACAAGTACAGATTGTGTATAGATTTCCTGAAACTAAATGACATAGCCAAAAAAGATGCATACCCACTACCAAGAATAGATGATATAATTTACAAAGCCAGTAAGAACAAATATTGCACATGCATAGACTTATGTAAAGCATACTGGCAGGTGCCAATGGAATCTAAAGATATTGAAAAAACAGCATTTATCACACCCTATGAACTATTTGAATTGATGTATATGGCTTTCAGCCTGTGCAATGCACCCACTACATTCCAAAGGTATGTGATGAAAGTACTCAAACAAAATAACAAGAAAATAGAAGAAGGAATGAGTGCTTACATAGATGATATATTGATAGCAAGCGACACAATAAAAGAACATATGGAAAAACTCGACAGAACTCTAACAATCCTATACAATGCAGGACTACAAGTAAATGGAAAAAGTGTGAAATTTTGAAAACAGAAGTAGTATTTCTCAGTAGACAAATACAGAAAGGAAAAATCAAAATGAAAAACAATGCAAGAGAAATGATTCAAAATATAAACAGCCCCAAAAATAAAAACAATGTCCAAAGAATAATGGGGTTTATAAATTACTACGGATCCTTTATATCGAGTGTGGCTGACAAGACAAGTAAAATGACAGCATTATTAAAGAAATCAAAAGCATTCAAATGGATGTGGAAAGAACAAGAACAACTAGAAAATATAAAAGATGAGCTTGCTAAAATGCCATCCCTGAATACACCAAGTTATGACAAGGAATTCATCCTAGATTGTAATGCTAGCCATGTCACAATAGGAGCATGCTTAGGACAAATCAAAGATGGAAAGGAGGTACCAATACAATTCTTTAGAAGGAAACTTAAACAAAGTGAAGAAAATTATGGTTCAACTAAACTAGAAATTTTAGTGCTAGTAGAAGCATAATTTCATTACTTCCTAATAAGCCAGAACTTTAAAGTAAGAACTGATAACAGTGGTTTGGCTTGGTTAAAGAAATTTTCAGGTGACAAATCTTCAATAGTATCACAGTGGATAGAATACCTTAATGAATTTAAATTTACAATAGAACACTGAAAAGGCATGCTACACAAAAATGCTGATTTTTGGACAGCACTACCAGAATACCAGAGAGAGATGGAAAACATCAAGGAAGAGAAAAAAAATTGAATTTCTACTGCAAAATGAATACCAGAGCTTACTGGAAATCAACACTGACAAAAAAGGACAAACCATAATGCCCATTATAATTAAGGAAGAAATAACTGAAAACAAAATCATCAAAAAACAACAAACAGATCTCATCCTAATGGAGATAAGAGAAAAAATAAGAGATGAGAAAAAACTATTAGGGAAAAATGCAGTTATTTCCAGAGGTACAAATGGAAACTTAACAAAAACAGACTTCTATAAGTAGAAGTAAAATGTCACACATAGCAATCCCCAATTATTACAAGAAGGAGTTGTTAAGAAAGATTCACAAAAACAGACACACTGGAACAATGCAGACAGAAAAGACATTTAACACAAGATTTATAACGACAGCCATAAGAAGAACAGTAGAAGACATAATTAATAAATGCAAAACTTGCCTCATAAACAACAAAAGTCATTTTCCAAGGCAGATGGCGCCACTCTAAAAAATTATAGTGGCAGCACCAAACCAAATTATACACATTGATCTAGAGAAACTATCACAAGATGATGAAGCATATCAATATATCTTAGTCATTGTAGATAATTTTGCTAAATGTGCACAGATGATCCCACTGGATTCCACAACAGGCAAAATGGAGGTAGAAAAAACTAATGAAATTATGACAGAAAAAACAACCGCATACCACCCACAAGAAAATGGGGGGGGGTTGAAAGACTAAACAGAACATTGATCAAATGCATAAGAGTACTAACATCAAGAGTTGGAGGCAGAGATTGGAGAGGGGTTATCAAAATGGTAGAGTTCTTCCACAATATGTCAGTGCACTCAACCACAGGAATGACACCATACAAATGTGATGTATGGTAGAAGGGCAGCAATGCCCATATCAATGCAATACCATACATATTCCAACAAACCTGATAATGAATATATAAATAAAATAAAAAAACCAAATAACAGGGATTCATGAAGCAATGTGCCACAACACCAAGAGGTCCACAATTAGACAAGAGAGGAATTGCAACAAGAAAATTTTTGGAAAACCACACAAGAAGGGAGATAAAGTTTACACATTCACATTACTGAGGACACAAGATGTAAGCCAAGTGAGAAAATTAAAAACACAGTGGTCAGGGCCATTTATCATAACACAGACATTACCCAATAATAACTATAAACTTAATGACATAAGAATATTACACTTCTAAAACCTCAAATGGGCAACAATAGATATAGAGCAAGTAATGCTAGACAAAAATGCAGAATTTAAAATTATAAAAAAAGATGATGGTATGTACAACTATATGTGCAATCTTGATAGTGCAGCAGAGGAAGAATTCCAAGAAGAATATATACCCCAAAAAGATGACACTAAGGTTGAAAGAAGAATCATGCCCCAGAGGGCAGTAAAAAATAAACCTAGATATGACCCTGAAATATGGGATATAAATTTATATAGTGAATTTAGGATAGAAAATGAAGAGATCCAAAAAAAGCCAGAGTTGATCACCACTGAAGAGCAGAAGAGTGTGAAGAAAGACCCCTCAATCTGATCATCAATTAAAGGATGTGAGGAGGGATGAACAATCAAGCAGTAGCACTAAAACCACTAGGTCTCTGCAATCTGATTGCCAATTAAAGGGCATGAGGATGAAGAAATACATGAAGGATTACCTGGCAGTGCACATACACAAAGATTATAAAGAGATCAGAAATAATGCAATAAGAAGGAGAGAACCACCTGATCAAGATAATAGAAATGATTAGCAAGTCACAAGAGGAAATGCAGCTAGAAGACATACTATTTCAAAGAGATACAAAATAAAAGTAATCATTATAGCAAAACAGGAAACAAGTGAACAACTTCCAGAGTTTATAAAACCACTTGAAGAGAAAGTAGAAAATCTGTTCATCATAAAAAACAAAGGTGCAGGAATATCAGAACTGATCAATATTGACCAATAAATGCAAGAGCACCAGCAGAAAGAATAATGTTAGAGCTGAAAATAGCAGTTGATATTTATTACCAGGTAAAAACAATGGAAATAATAGGAATAGGTGAACAACTGGAGGATACAGGAAATATCTACCTCAAATGTAGCATGAACCAGACACCTGAACACTTACAAAGCATAGTAGATGTTTGGAGAGAAATGAAAGCAGAGAAACCAATACAACAAGAATGGCTGCTAATTGACATAAAATCACTTATCACAAATCAGCAGAAGCTGTGCTACATGAAATTAGGAGAGCTCAACAAAAGTTTGAAAAATATTTCATGAGACTATTGACACAACAGCATATGTTGGGAAGACCTAGTATTGTAGAACTCACCACCAAAACAGGTATGTGCCCCTGTGAAATCAACACATTAAAAATGATGGGACTTGGAAATACATGTGGGGAGCAACATCCAACACAAAACTGAGAGCACTTAAGCAACAGCCATGGTTAACAACAAGGAATCCACAAGAAGAGGAGAAGTGGAAACCCTGGAAATGATAAGAAAGATTAAAACCAAGGGAGTAAACAAAACTATAACAATGGAAATGAAGAAATGCATGAAGGATTGGCCACAGTGTGCATACACAAAGATTATAAAAAGATTGGAAATAATGTGAAAAGAAGGAGAGAACTGCCTGATTGAGATAATAGAAATGGTTAGCAAGTCACAAGTGGAAATGCACCTAGAAAACATGCTATTGCAGTCAACAACAATCACACTCACTCCAAACACACAATTGGAGATTGATGAAATCAACCTTGAAAAATGGGGTGAATGAGAACCAAGTGAACTGTCATGGGTAGACACAGATGATGAATCTCTGCTAGTGGAAATCACAGTAAGATGTGAAAGAAAAAACAATATAGTCCAAAGAATATACAGAGAGGTTTATGAAAGAGAAACAAAATCATTGATAAAAATATATTGCACTGAAGACTTTACTAAGCAAGAAATTGGACAAATGTTGGAGCCACAAAATCAAATAGCAGTAAACATCAAGTGCATCACCTCTAAAATGATAATAAAACCAGAGATACCTCAGAACTTAATGAAACATGGGTTAACAAACATCTTATGGGAGAACATCAAGAAAGCCAAGAATAATTACCCAGCAACACTTGGCATGGCAACAACAGTGAAGATGGAAGGCTCAAACAAGTCAATAGAAAATCAAACTATGACAACATTGTTGAAATGTACACCACCTCCAGCCATATCAATCCCAATGCTCCTACCAACATGGAGACTTAAAGACAAGAAAGCAGTTAAAGCATTTTGGCATGAGGAAAACACATATGTTAATATGCATGAAGAAGCAGAAAAGAAGATTAATGATGAAAGATACAAGAAATCCAAAGAGGCATTACTACAGAAAGATAACAAAGAGAGTGTTTACATAGAGGGAAAAGTAACACCATATGACCTCTATAAAGAAGGCAAAGCTATACATGCACAAATTCAAAAAGTATGTACAGAAATAAAAAAACATCCAATGCAAAAAGTCATATTATTCTAGGGAATCAATGACATTGTATGGGGAGAATTATGGAGCTCAAATTACAGATATTATGATGTAATGAGATGTGTGGAGATAATAACAATGATAAGACTGGGGAAGAACAAACCAGAAGAGATAATGTGAGAGGAAGTGTGGAATAACATGAGCATGTTCTATGATGAAGCATTGGTATCAAAACCATTGAGATCAATTTACGAATTTTTCTACCCAGATAAAAACATACACCCAGATCTAGCCCACACCAGGAGAGTGGATGATATAATGAAACTAATGATAGCCATTAAAGGATTATGATTATATGAAAAGTACTATGGCAACTTCAATGAAAAACTTAATAAGCTAAGAAGCATGTGCACAATTTTGAAAATGCTGAAAAATCCATTGTTCATATGATCCAAGAAAATGCTAACAACTGAAAAAGATGTCATATTAAAACTAACAAAGGATGAACAGTATCAAAACATAGATTGGGAGATGCAAGAAGCAATCAGTATAATAAAAAGAGTGGCAGAGATGGTCCACAGAGAAAGAATTGTCATTCTTAATTAGCTATGCTGGAGGGGGAGTGTATCATAATCCATGTGTGGTCAAGTTGAGAAAAAATGGGAACAATTAAGACTTAATTGCAATAATAATTAATTCTAAAACACATGGTTATTAAAATTTGATTATTTGACCAAAATTATAAAAGCAGTACTTGATATTAATTTGCTTGGCAGTATTTGACAAAAATCAAAGGACAATATCACCCACACTAATTAATACTGATGCACATAATTAACAGCAGACAAATAAAAACCAGAAAAATGTTAAACTGTCAACAATGTCTACTAACAGGTACTAGCCAAGTATTTGATTGTTTACAACTATTCAATATAAATATGCAGTGATTGATTTTATTTGTGATGAACAAATTTTACTGAATTTACTTTGTTATTTTGTCAGGTTATTTAATTAATTAAATAGAAAGCTAAATGTTCAAGCAGTAGGGTAATCCTATGGTGGTCCCTGAATCCATTTAAAGGAATTCTGGAGCAGATTTCACACTACAGCATTTCAAAGTGTGGTGTGGCCACTATCCTAGATTCCTTGATGTGCTTTTAGGTTAGGAATAGGGGTTTTTATCTGTTGTAGCTTTCCTATCACCTGTGAAATAGATATCATTATTATTATTTTTAGATCAACCATCCATAGATCAGAAATGCTCTACAATTGCTACGTACCTTATTGTACAATGTTTTTACTTATTGGTAAATTTGTGGACTATTGACCAACTTACAAAAGAATTTTACTGCAGATGGCATTGATTGTTCACATGTATGAAAGGTTAATATGTATGCTTATATCTGTAGGAATATTATATGTAAGGCAAAATAACAAGCAAAAGCATCAAGGTTGCATTACTTCGTTTTATTTACATAGCAATAATAACAAGGACAATCAATGAACTAAATTATCAATTCATCATGTACACACTATCACTGAGACAGCATTCCATGCACTGAGAGAACAATTGGTTTCCACTGTAATGTCCAAGTAGTCTGGAGTCATTACCATGTCTCTTGTGCTTAGATTGGCATTAGGGTTTTGACCCTCTACCATCCACTGCTCTTGACCTAAATAAACTGTTGTTAGTTAAAGCATTCAGGAATGCTGATGTAATGTTAATTTCGTTAATAAATAGAGCAACAAAGTTAGGTTGAGTATGTTTTGGAATCTGTCATACCTGACATATCACATATACTCCTGGAAATTGATGAACAACTTCTAATATCTAGTGAATTACTGGTTGGCAAGATTCTACAAAATTATACACAAAAATTTTAAATGAATACAATTTTTTTTTATAAGAAACATTTTTATAAGAAACATGAGGCTCAAATCTGGCAAAAATTAAGAAATATTTAAGAAACACTAGCAGGCTCAACTTTACAGGATCAAAAAAACAAAAAAACAAAACAATATTTTGTGAGAACAACCATGGAATATTTTTTACAAGACTCATTTTTTAAAGTTAGATTATTGTTTATTATAGGCTTAACAGCATAGAACAAAAGTGTTTAGCAAACTTCAAATTAAAAATCGTCAAACAAATCAAAGATGTTGTATATTGGTTGCCGTAAATTTACACCTTCAGAGTATAAACAACATGGCGATCAGAGTGAAGACATATCGTGGTGGCCACAGTGAGCTGCTTAGTTGCTGATTGGGGTTGATGAATAGTAGCTACATTCTTNTTTTATTTACATAGCAATAATAACAAGGACAATCAATGAACTAAATTATCAATTCATCATGTACACACTATCACTGAGACAGCATTCCATGCACTGAGAGAACCATTGGTTTCCACTGTAATGTCCAAGTAGTCTGGAGTCATTACCATGTCTCTTGTGCTTAGATTGGCATTAGGGTTTTGACCCTCTACCATCCACTGCTCTTGACCTAAATAAACTGTTGTTAGTTAAAGCATTCAGGAATGCTGATGTAATGTTAATTTCGTTAATAAATAGAGCAACAAAGTTAGGTTGAGAATGTTTTGGAATCTGTCATACCTGACATATCACATATACTCCTGGAAAGTGATGAACAACTTCTAATATCTAGTGAATTACTGGTTGGCAAGATTCTACAAAATTATACACAAAAATTTTAAATGAATACAATAACACAAAACATATCTCTATAAAAATGACTCCAATTGAAGCATCAAAAAATGAAAAATATAGATAAAGTTTACAATAATTTGTACAATATGGATGAATTTGGCATGGCTACAGAAAGTTTAGGTGTTGAAATCATTAGGGAACAATGGACGTAACTGTGTGTTAGAATTACTAGCCCATAAAGCTAAATTTAAAGTAGGTGATAAAGTTATAATAAGTAAGCTCAAAGGAAAGTTTTTCATAAAAGTTAAACTGGACAGAAAAATATTTATTTTGATAGAATAAACTAACAGACCATATAACATACAAACTGAAGGATTAAGCTGATGAAGAAATGCAAGGATCATTTTATGAATATGAATTGCAAAAAACTGATCAAGATATATTTTTAATTGAAAAAATATTGAGAAAAAGAATGGAATTGTATTTGTTAAGTGGTCAGAAATTCTAATAAGTTTAATAATCCATCATGATTGCTTTGATAGGATTTCATTTCTTTATTTGAATATTTTTAAAAGCAGTAGTTTGATTGTTTCTTATGACTTTCAGGTACTTTCCTTTATTTATAGTTTTAATATTGTACAATTGATTTCCTGGATATTGTTTTATTTAAACTTTATCATTAATATTTTTACAAATATTTTGATTTCTTGTTCTTTCCTTTTTCTAATTTTATTTTCCATTTCACATTTTTACATATTGGCATTTCTTTTGAAGCTTTTTTATTGTGTTGCATTTTTTAAAAGATTCTCATTATTACAATTTGCAAAATCCTTCATATATCCTTTTTCAAATCTTTTTCAGCATTTATTATCTTTTAATGGAGCATCAAAAATCAAAGACATTTTTGGTTTACATTTGCTTTTCATTAAATATATATTTACTTGACTATCATTTGATGTTAAGTGCCAAGTAAGCCTTGTTTCCAGATCATTACATGTTGATCCATTGTAAAATTTTTTTTAGAATGTTCAAACTTTACTTTATATATCTTTCCTTCTTTATAGTCACTATTGAACTTAGCTATACATAATTCAAAGTTTTTAAATTCTGGATGTACATGTGAATGGTTTAAGTAAATATATTCAAAATTTGTTGTTCTAGATAAAGCAGTATATATTTCTTTTTTATCCATCATATTTGCATCATGTATATTATAATGTTCATTAATGTCACATCCTTGAAATTTATAAACTTAGACAAAATAAGGGAATAAAATTCTTTCTGAAATCATCAACAGTAAATGTTAAGTAATTGTTTAATAAAATATACTCATTGTGTATTTTTTCTATTTTAAATTCCATGGTATTAAATATTTGTAGCTCTTTCATATTATTGGTAGCCATTACAGGCATATTTTCACAAATCCCAATTACTTCAATTCTACTATAATATTTAAATTTGACTTCTAATGTAGAGTCACTCAGGGACTTTTTTGCCTTCTTTTATCAATTATGTCCATTGTACTTCTGTTTAGTAACGTCAACATGACATAAATGATTTTATTTTGAGTTTAGTTTATGATGCCAGATTAATGTCCCCTTGGTTTGGTGCTACATAGTATTATTGCTCAATTCAATTTGTGAGGAAAGCATGATCATATGATTTTATGTTGTAAACAAAGGCAGGTAATAATTTTTCAATTGTATAAATATGAGCAACAATGGTTTAAAACATATTCGATAGAAATATATCCTTTCAAGTTAAAGGACAAAATTAAGCCAATACAAATGAAATCTTATTTAAAATATTATTTTTTAGTTAATTTTATTGCAATGGAAAAGTTCTCGACACGTATCGACGACTTTATTTAATTACATAACTTACAGCAGTTGAATCGTGCAGCTAATACTTGATTTACTCGACGTCGTTTATTATAAAATTCAGCAACTTCAAAGATATAATTTTAAAACGCTAATTTAAACGAAATTTCGAATAATATGAGTTTAAACAAAAATATTTATATCTAAATTTTAACGCTTAAAATGGTTCTATTCTAACTATTAAATATAAAAACTACCTACAAATAAATAAATTAATTATCTACATAAGAAGATTTAGGCGCCTACAAAAATTTAGGCGCCTTTTTTGAAAAGGGGGGCGTTCGACCCAACGCCCCCCTCCTGGTGGCGCCTATGTTTAGAGGAGTCGTAAGTTTTTTCTCATTAAAAGACAAAATTATATAGTACTTTTGTTCATCTGGATTTAATTTCGTAGTATTCTGCGTTCCCATCTGGTGAATTCCAACGGGCGGGGGAGGTTAAACTAAAAATGCAAAACACTACAGTAGATACATAATAGTAATTGAAAGAACCATCTTCATTTTCGAAAAAAAACTTAGCCATTACACAAAGTAGAATTTGCCAGATCAGAAGGATTATCAAATGCTTTTTCATACACTGAACCTTTACAGAAGAAAAGTGAAGGTTTTACGTAAATTTCATCATGTATTAAAATGAAGTGCTTGTCGATATATGGGGACACTTCAGTCCGAATTTTTACACAATTAATGACGTCATAAACTGTAGTAATTTGCGGATTCCAAATCAAAACCAAATTTGCGAACCGTTAATTATTGATGATATTGGTATTCTTATAGAATCAAAGCAAATTATTACAAGTTCATCTGTTTCACTCCACTAATATTGATAGATTGATATTAGTTTTTAATCTGTCTATATTTATTAATTGAAATTAACTCCTCCGCACTTTCTCACATAATTACATGTAAATTTGAAATTTTCATGACAGCGCAGATGGTGTCAATATGCCGGCAGGCTAAGTACTCAAGCAGTGTGTGTGGGCCTGTTTGCTCCTTTGATTCTGCTCTTAAGTACTTTATCCTGTCATGACTTCTTCAATTTTGCTTCCATTACATGTCCTAAATATCGAACCTTCTTTACTATCGACTTGCTTCTGCACCATCTTCAAATCATCCAAATATCATAGAGTAACTCTCAAAATTTTAAGAAATTCCTAAACACATATGGATAACATAAGTTTCAACAAAATAGTTGCATGTTAGACGATAGTTGGCTGTATATAAATGAATTTATTGGCATTACATTCATAGATTTTGGCATTCAATTAATGAACGTCAAGAATGGTAGTTATCAAAGGCAGAAGAGAGGTAAGAACTTTATCGTATAATTGAAATTCGAATCATCATATAAATGCACATCAATGCACTCCACCTAGATTTATTAAAATTTCCTTTTGCAGGTTGTTGAAAATATGCACAGAGCAAATGCACAGCAAAAGTATTGTCTACGATTACATTTGATAAAAGATTTATAATATCCTTGCATTTGCTTCCAATTATCATGTGCAAAATATTGCTAGTTTTTTGTGTTTCTGAACATTAATTAATTATTTCTTAAAAAATTCACTTAATTTTTTTTCTGACCTATTTTTTGTTTTATGCTTTTCCTTAGGGTACATTAAAAATTTCCAACATAAATATCTTTGTCTGTAAAACACATAAAAAATTTTTAGCTTAAAAATTTGGGTAAAATTCACTCAGTATTACGAGATGAGATGAATTGCGCAGAAATTCCATTATGAAGGCGATTTTCATACATTGTGAGTCAAAAGCAAATAATAGATTTGAAATTATATCCTCTAGCAATTACCGAGTAATAAATATGTGATTCTATAATATATATTTTTATTAAAAATTTTCCTCAGAGAAGATTTTTTATTTTTTTAAAAACTCTGTTTTTTTTGATTTGTAAAAATTTTTAAAAAAACATTTTTTTTTTTTTTAAAAAATTCCCCTTTCTCTTTTATAGTCAAAAACCCATTTTTTTTACAATTTTTTACATTGTGATTGAAATATGAGGTATAGTGATGAAAGAGCAATTAAGTGATACTTAGCAAAATCAGGGTAATTACACAAACTATTATATTCATATCTCATTACATGTATTAAAAAGCCCCTGGCAA
>CABFPE010000163.1:403987-425611 GCA_900660155.1 Hofstenia miamia | reverse complement strand
TCGTCCGTATTTTTGGGGTCAGTTAAAGAAGGCAGTAATACTAGTGAAAAGAAATATTTACAAATTTTGCAGATGCTTTTTTATTATTATGTTTACGATTAATAGCATCTGAAAACCAAAATATTCTGAAACAAATTTGTTTGTTGCTGTCATGTAATCAGTTGTTAATGCATTAGCATAAGACTGATCGGTAAGTGCTTGATCTTACTACCACCTTTGCATATCCAAATAGGAATATTTAAGGAATTTAAGTGTCTCGATTTAATTGTTTAAAACTACTCGAGCTAAGAGTGGATTTCCTCTCCCTATTAATCTTTTGATTACTACTTAAAAAGTTGCCCAGAATTAATGATTGCGGTCATAACATCCGAACAAAAATTTTCTAAATGTCTGCGCATTTTATGTATTACATTGTTTTACAACTGCGGGCATAGTCTTCCAATTTTGTACAAAAACTTATTATTATTAGAGTGAAAAAAAGTATTTAAAATAAGTAAGAAAAATTATATTTGTGTAACTCAGAATGAGTTTTCCAAATTAATCATTTCCAACTGATAATGCAATATTTAATGTATTGTTATTTTAAAAAATACCCAAATTTTAATGTTTGATTACGTTATCAAAAACAATTATGGCATCAAATTTCTAATGGAGAATATTTGTGCAAAACAGAATTAAATGGGTGGAAGGCAGTCCTCCCTGCCCATGCCTGAGGAGTCACAGAACAAAGTTGTTTTATTTGGTGCATGCACTGGTGCTGATGTGAAAATGTATATGGACCTCATGAATCATGTCACTTGAACATAAAGCTGCTTTTTTATTTAAATATTTCCGGTTTTTTTAGAAAAATTCTAATTTCTAATAAAGTATAAAACATCATGATATAAATCAGTCAAAAATTGCTTGCCAATGATATAATTTAATTCTTAAAACACCTTCATACACCAAATGTTTACCTGAGAATGAGGTAATTTTGATGCTTCATTTATTCAATTTCAACTGCAAGTTGCCAGACCTTGTTTAATGTAGGCTTTCTCATATGGCAGTGGTTACAGTTTCTTCATTTATGTTTGCATTTCCAATTTTGCCATAGTTCAATTGAAATATTTATTACTAATTCCTAGTCGCATGCAAATGAATGGTTCCTCAAACTCATAGTACAAAATAGTTAATGTAGAAATTGTTCAATGTAGACCTACAATGAAGAAAACTTAGTACAGGGTGGCCCACCGTGCTGGTCTGAGCCCCACAAGAGTGAAAATTTAAAAATGTTTCCATAAATAGGTCAAAGGCCTTAATGAGGATAACCTCTGAATGTAGCAAATCAATATATACATTATCCATAAAAAACCTTTAAATTTAAATTTTTTATAGGTTTTCAGTCACCACTGAAAGCAATGTTCACAGTGAATATAATTTTGAAGCTGATGTAAATGGCAGAACTTCCATAGGCTCACAGAATTCAGATGCTAGAGAGGACAACAAATGGGTGCAAGCAGAAAGGGCTCGTTATTTACGATTAAAAGCAATTCCACCTTTGCAACGTGAACTTGAATTAAAGGTTGGTAAGATATTTAAGATAATATTTTCATGTACCTACTACTTTGCAATCAAATGCTTTTTTCTTGTTGGAATTGATAACATTCCAGTAATCTTTGCAAACAAATCTGAAAAATAGTTGGCATACAGCAAATAAATCAAAAAATGCTAGTATCCTTCAGAAAATGTCTGTGTGAACATGTGTTAAGTCCAATATATTAAAAATCATATTTTAAAGGTTTATTTTGCATATACGTTGCTAGAAAACAAATCAAATACTTGTGCATTATTTTTAAAGTAAATGATGCTCTTGGGTAATTGCTGGTAACTACTATTAAGCATAAACATTCACAAAGCCTTTTTTGCAGGTACTTGATAGTTTAGTCAACAAAGAAGTATTTACATAAATAATTGTTAGCAATTGCTGTAGTAAACACATGTTCATAAGACTAGATACATTAACTTTAAATCTTTGTTGATCCACATATTTAAGCAATTGCAAGATATGAATAATGAATAATACTGAAAAATGCTTTAAAATCACTAAACTGTTAAGTAGTTACTTCAATGGCTGTTATGGAGCTAATTCACCAACTTAAGTATAAATTCAAAGGGTTTAATCTTAAGCACTTCTGTGTAGTAATTTGCATAGTTACTTTTTAAGTAAACTATTTGTTTTATTATAGCCATTGTAGTAAGTAATTAGATTTTAATTTTTTAAACAGTAGTTAAAAGCATTGGAATTAACAATTGAGCTATTATTCTTTAATTTAAAAATTCTATTTTTTGAGCAAAACATAAACCCTTTAATATGTCCTAATAAGGGACAAGTATTTTTAATAGCATCGCAATATCAATGCCCCAAATTATATTAAAAAAAACATCTCCCATAACTGACACAAAGTATTGAATGTGTATGACAACATTGAAACCTTCCAAATAAATATTCAAATATGCTTGTTAAACATCCATCTCATAGACCAATCAAACCAATTTCCTAGTTGAATTTATCTAGAATATCACTTATAGAATTGTGCTTCCCAGATATTGCACTTAATAGCTTTTTTCATTTTCTTCTGTCTTGGTGTTATTTACTGTTTTCAATATAATTGGTTCATATACAATTTTAACTCTTTTACTCATTTTCTATATAAGAGCTTAGAAAAAAATATAATTTCAATAATTTGTATCTGGAAGGAAATATGTCAAATTTGCCTTTATATGTTTAATCAAATTTAAATATAATATTTTCTATATATATATATATATAGAATATGGTAAGTATTGATGAACAAAAAATCACCAAACAATACAAAGAAAAAAATATACAGAGAAGGAATTAAGAAAAAAAAATATATGAATAAATTTGAAAAGAAATCTTTATCACTACTACAATATAAAATAGATAAAGACAAACTTAACAACCAAAGCCAAGAATATGATGAACCAAAGAGTTTTATGAATTTGTTTGAAAAGCAAGTTTTAAGCAATTACAAAGGAAAACAAGCTTCTATTATATTTGATCTTGATTTAATTGATAATAAAACAAAACAACAGTGGAATTTGATTTTTGGTCAATAAATTTTATAATACCTCAAAACTTTAGTAATGAAAACATTACAAATTTGCATTGTATACAATTTTGAAAACTACAGATGAAAAATTATCTCCATATAAAACAATTAACAAACTTGGTTTTCAGATTATTACTTTCACAAAAAAAATATTCATGATCATAAAAAGGAAGACATTTATTAATGTCAAACTTTGATAATTCAGACCTTAAAAATAATGAAAAATAATGTGTTTTAGCTTATATTTTGGAACAAGTTAAGAGGTACAATAAAGATATTTTAAAAGCTGAACTGTATAAATTTGTCTTAAATTGTCTAATGATATCTTCAAATGAATTATTAAACTGGCTTAAAGCTTGTCATAAAAATATTACCATTCATGCTTTTCAACAAATGTATAGAAAGTTTATTTCATATACAAATAATTCCTAAGATATAATAGTGTATATTGTGAAAGATAATCATTTATTTCCAATATTAGACAAGGATTTAAAATTGACTGCATCAAAAGCTAATCAAAGAGGTACTGATAACCATTTAAAATATATGTATGTCTTAAAATGGTCAAATAGGCATGAGAAAATTATAAAATTAAGTCAGTTGGAAGATCTTAAGCACTTTAAACAAAAGAATTTTGTTATTGTATTACCTGACTGTGTCAGAATCTGTTACTACATAGATTATATCCATTGGAATGACTGAGGTATTTTAAATTGATTTTTAGACCACAATTCAAATATATTAGTTTTAAATGAATCATATGATGAGTGAAGACTGATATGTAAAAAATTATTTGAAATTTACAAAACCTATAATTCCATTTAGTCAAATCAATCTTATACAAGTCTTGCTAATAATTTAATTGAAAAATGAAATGGGTACATTTCAGAATCACGATATTATGATGTAACAAAACAGATATTAGACAATTTTTACAATAAGGCACTACAATGGTGTTCACATGAATTCCTAGAATTTTTTATAATTCAGTAGTTTGTATAGATATATGTAAGTGCTATTGTTCTACACTTTACAAAAATGAGGATCAAATTCCAGTTTATACTATTTATAATAAAATTACTAAATTCTTAGAAAATGATAAATTAAATTTTGATATAAATAAAAAAGAATTCTAGAGTGATGAAATAGATCTTTGTCATGCTTTAGATATAGGTAGTTCCATAAAAATAGAAGCTGCTATTCATACACTTTAATAAAATATTTAATAAATAAATTGAATATTCCAATTTCTAATATTAAATATAAATTATTTGCAAAAAAGGGTCTGAAGCCAGAAGCTTTTTAGTAATTATAAAATATATTTTTGAGACTTTTCCAGAAAAAGAAGTTAAAACTTTAGCTAATAGATTTATTGGAGAATTAGGTAGAAAGTACTATAAGACTAATTATTATGAATATGAAACTACAATGAACTGTTGGACTCAGGCAATGATTTCAAAAGGAATATAATTATTTACAAATTAGACAATATATACACAATAAAGGAGTAAACATATGAACAAATATTTCAGGACAACATATCTATAAATCATTTTGTTATATCTAATTCAATTTTACAATGCTTGAAGTGGATAGATAAAGCTTGTACAATAGATTTAAAACTATATGTAATAAATACAGATGGAATACATATTACATATCCTAAAAAATATATGAATACAAGAAAGATATTACATTTAATTCCTCATATATTGTTGCACCACTTATGTACAAAGATACTTTAGCATATTTTGAAAAGAATTATAGGGAAAACTTAGACATATAATCATATATTTGTGATGATGGATATGGAACAATTTATGTAGGACAAGCTGGATAAGGTAAGACTACAAAGTTATGTGAACTTATTAAAAAGAGCAAAAACCCAATTATCTTTACATATACAAATAAAGCAATTGAAAACATAAGAAGATGAATAAAGAATGTTAATACATACATTTGATAGTTATTTTTCTGAATATAGCTATAACAAATTAGAAGATTTAAAGAACAAGAAGATATTTATAGATGAATTCTCAATGGTGCCAAATAAATTGATATCAAAAATTTATCACTGTTATATTGTTAATGTGTTTGTGATTTATATCAGTGCTCACCTTAGAAAGCCATTTTTCAATTAAGTATAATTACTTGATATCACCTGCAATTATGCAAATGTGCCCAACTAAAAAATATTGAATCACAAAGATGAAACTAGTAGGTATGATAAGAAAACTTACAATATGTTAATATCATTACTACAAACAAACAAAATTGAAGGTCAATTTAATGAGATAAAACCTTTGTTTTTAAATATATGTTTTCTAAACAAAACAAGAAAACTAGTTACAAAAGAATGCTGCAAAGAATTTACAAAAAACAAATGTTCTTTAGATGTAAAATTTAAATATAATAATGGCATTAAAAAATTTAAGGAATGTCAAGGTATGCCTGTAATGGCTACCAATAATATGAAAGATCAACAGATATTTAATACCATGGAATTTGAAATAGAAGAAATGCACAATAAAATACATTAAATTAAATAATGACTTAAAATTTTGAATTATGTAATGCTAAGTATGATAGTGACTATAAAAAAGGAAAGATATATAAAGTAGAATTTGAAAATTCAAATAAAATTTACATTGGATCAACTTGTAATAAATATTATACAAAAACTTAACACAGTTCAGAGAACCTTAAAAGTAAACCAAAAACCTCTTTGATTATTGATGCTCCAGCAAAAGATAAAAAATGCTGGAAGAGATTGAAAAAGAATACATTAAGGATTTTGCAAATAAATATCAAGAGAGTCTCTTGAATGTACAACACAATAAAAAACTTCAAAACAAAAGCCAATAATGTGTAAATATGAAAAAGGAAGAAGAAATAAGAAAAACAAAAGAAAAAGAAATTAAAACATTTGTAAAAGTAATGATAAAATTCAAACAAAACACTATTCAGGATAGAAAATGTATAATATTGATACTATATATAAAGGAAAGCACTATCATTAAACTGAAAGTAATAAAAAACAGGAACAAACAACAGCTTTTAAGAATATTCAAATAAAGAAACAAAACATTATCAAAACAATCATGAAGGAATTCTAAGCCAACTATTAAATTTATCAGGATATCCTGACAACTTAACCATTCCATTCTTTTTCCTCAATATTTTTTCAATAATAAAAGTATCCTGATCAGTTTTTTGTAATTCCTCTTCATAAAATGATTCTTTTATTTCTTCATCAGCTAAATCCTTTAATTTGTATGTTATAGGTTCTGTTAATTTTATTTTTTCAATAACAAATATTTCTTCAGTCCAGTGTGGTTTATAACCTTTATTAAAAACTTTCCTTTTAAGTTTACTTATTCTAACTTTATCACCTACCTTAAATTTAGCTCTAAGGTTACTAATGTGGTTACTGTCATTGTACAAATTGTTGTAAACTTCATCTTCATTTTTCTTTTTTGATGCATCAATTGGAGTCATTTTTATAGAGCTATGTTTTGTATTATTGTATTCATTTAAAATTTTAGGAAGTATATCTAAATATTGCGTATGATTTTGTTTTGTGAATTCTTTCCACATCTTGTTTTTAATTGTCATATTAAATCTTTCAACAATTGAATTTTTTTCAAGATTTTCTATTGAGTACATCTTTATACTATATTTGTCACATAGTTCTTGAACTATAAAACTCTTTTCCTTTATCAAGCCATAGAAATTTTGGAATTCTAGTAAGAACTGCTTGTAATGCATCTCTAACAGTAGGTCAAGTCTTATCTTTTGGTGGAATAATCCATTCATATTTTGAAAATGCATCTATAATCATTAATAAATATTTATAACCCTTATTCCATCTGCTGAATTTTTGCATATCAACTAGTTAGCACAACAAATTTCATCTATGTGAGTTACAATTACACATCTTCTTCTAAACTTTTTTCTAATAGGTTTAGAAAGTTTATTATCTAAGGTTTCCTGTGGGAAAAGAACCTTCTCTTTTAAATTCAAATTTTTTTATTCAATCCCAAACCCAAAATATGTTTTGCACCAATGATATTTGAAACTAGTAACTTGTCCAATCTTTCATGAAAACTCTTGTTTAACATTTCTTATATTATTCAACATTTGTCTATTACAGTTAGCTTTACTTGGAGAGCCAAGCTCTCCCTTTGAGCTTTGTTATAACATATACCATGTTCTCTAGAAACAGCATCAATTTGATTATATGGTTTTCCATTATTTTTTAATTGTTTCTGCAAAGGAATATATGGTCCAGTATATTTATGACTTGGAAGTGTCAAATATCTTTTTGATTTTGGAAGGTAGTCAATTGCTTTATAAATATTAAGAGCTCCACCATAGGAAGCATTGCTTCTGTTAGCACCACTTAGTTGTGTATTTTTACTTCCACAATTGCTACAAATTGATTTCAGCATATTTCTTCTATTTTTGTTGAAAGTAATTGTCCAGAACCTGGAATAGAACCTGTTAGTTACTTTTCTTTAACACAGTAAGTTAAATTTATTGTCATCTTTATACAATAATAAGTGAAATCAATTTTGGAAAAGATTTTCTTACCAAACTTTGTTCTCCTCCTCTACAGGACTTTTTCTCTGTCATGAAATTTATTGCACTCCTTCTAATATAATAAAGATTATTAATTATGATACTCCAAAAGTGAAAATAATAAATCAACTGTAGATTTCTTATCAGAAGACTTTAGAATGCTTACATGTGGAAAATGAAGATGGGGAAAAACTAATTTATTAATGGATATGATTTTAAGACTTCTTATAAATTGTGAAAAGCTATATATTTATACTCAAAATTTTCATCAACAAAATAGAAAATCTAATTATGCTAATGAAAAGAATATTGAATCAAATAGAATATTATGTTTTGCAAATATCACCTGAAGAATTTCTAAAAAACACTAATGAGTACAGAGTAGGTGGAACCAAAATAGTTATATTTGATGACCATGTAAATGCCCCAGAAAAAACACAGAATAAAATTGCAAATCATTTCACAGATGGTTGTCATCATAACATATCATCAATATATATTTCACAATCTTATTATAATGTTCCAAAGAAAATAAGGACAAAAATTCAATTGCTAAAGATATTTCTTTTAATCCAGACCTTTTTGAAAGTTTGTTTAATTATGAATTTCTTTTTGTAAATAAGGAAAAGAAAACAGTACACAAAAATTTAATGAAACTTTGTAATATACACACACAGAAAAGTGTCTTCTATTTTAAGAGTTAGGGACATATGTTCTTTATTTCAAAAGATATGGGTCAAAGATTGTTTTCTAAATTAATTATATAACAATGGTTTACAATAAATATAGAAAACCAGTAAATGTTGAAGATATAATAAAAAGCAAAATAAATACAATGAAAAAGTCTAAGAGAGTATTTAGGAATCTTGTAAAACTTGCTGGAGTTACAGTTAATTGCAAGAATCAAAAAGTTAAAAAGATAATTAAAGTTCAAAGTGTTTTCTACTATAATGATCCTTAATAATTAATGGATTGCTTGCAATTACTTACTTCTTCTAAGAATGTTGTAAATGATTGTGCTCAAATTAATAATGAAATTGTTCAGTTAATTGACAAATTAGTAAGATTGAAAGCTATTACTAAAGAAAGTGTTAAGAAATTTTTCAATAAATTAAAAAATTAATTTTTAATGAGCACCAAGGTTCTCTGCTTTCCCTGGAAAAAAGATTTTCTTTTTTCCTTATATAGTAGTTTTGACTGAAATTTTTCTATTTCTAAATTCAAATTATGAAAATGTTATAGGTGAACCTTCTTATTTCACAGTACAATTTGTAAATCAAATAAGATTGCACACACAAGAACATTACATTTGCCTAGATAAAAAAAAATTTGTTATTCTCTTGGTACAAAATTTCTAAGGTGTATAAAAACAACAAAATTGAATATTCCCATGATGAGGCTATTACTTGGACAAAAGTTCCTGATTGTATTTATTAGTACAAAGATATATCAACATACATAAATAATGAAATTCTAGTAAATGGTAATAGATCAAAAGAAAGTACAGATAAACATGTTGATATTATATTTAATGAGAATACTTATTAGCTGTTTGTTTTCTTAAGTCCTAAAATATGGCAAAGATTTGATGATAAATTTGGTGAGTTATTAGGCTTTGTAGATGATATTAGTAATAATATAATACACATTACAAAAAGTATGGAATCAACTCATGTTCCTAATATTACAAAAGGAATTGATAAAATTTTAATTCATTGTTCTCTTATAAGTGATAGTATATATAATTGAAATTCTAGTGATATGGTATTTACTTTTCCTAAAAATGATTTAGTATCAAGTTATCCATTTTCACAACAACCTTTGCACAAACTTTTTAACAAAATCAACACAAATGAAATAAGAGAAATAAGAATATACATTACTAATAGCCAAAATCAAATTATTAATCAAATAAGATTATTTTTAAAATTGCAAAAAAGAAAGTCTATTTTTCTTATATAGACATGACTAAATCAAAAAAAAACTTATGAAAACTATTCAACAGTTAAATTTATTAAACCACAGGGAGAGAATGTTCTCCCTTTAAAGGAAACTAATTTCAATAACCCACAGGTAATAAACAATAATAAAACACCAAAAGTAACTAATAAACACCGATTGAATAAAAGGGAATGAAGATACAAATGTTATTGAAAAAGTTTCCCAAGACTGGGTCCAGGGAGTTTGAAAATATAAGAACAAAATTTTTAAAATTATTGGGAAATTAATTTCTTTTTTCCTTATATAATAGAAATCCAACAGTTCTAGAAAGAAATGAATACATTAGATTTGATCTCCAGACTCTAATTATAATTCATTCAGAAGGTAATATTCAAAATAAAAACAATTATAAGTTTACAGTTGATAATCTAGATATAATACCTTATGCTTGGTTTAATGCTTACATAGATGTGAAATTTAAATAGTTAAGCTTGATAATACAGGGTTTGTTGTCATAGATAATGTTACCATTAGTGGTGATGTTTATTCACTTTTAATAGAATATTTTTGGATTATAATAATACTTCTAATACAAATTTTACAAATTTTTCAAAAGTTGCCTATTTACACAACATTCTTGAACATTCAGAATTTTATTTGAACTTTGCACAAAATGAATTCCCTTACAAGGACAATGATGATAAAATAGAACTTCTAAAAGATAGAAATGAAGCAAATGCAATTTTTTATTTCAGTAAAGTTGATTTTTTCAGAGGGCTAAGATATAGTATCCTACCTGCAGGCAAGGTTCAAATAAATCTTGAATTAGCAAAAGATGCCAATGTAAATAGTTAATCTAGGTATTGCTGAAGGTTGAAAACTAGTTGTCACCCAATTGTGACTCTTTGTCCCACAATTAGCATTCAACCCCAAGGGAAAGAGATGTATTTCAGTAGTTTTATGAATCAATGGGTGTATATGAGAAACATTTAGAGGAATCTAATCCCATAAATCAACAATCAGGCATATTTAGAATAGGTAATTCAATACAAAAACCTAGATATGTTTTCTTTTATACCAACACTGAAGATAAAATTAGTGATCAAAGTATGAATGAACTTGACTTTGATACCTTTAATCCTACTGAAATTTCCTCCTGTCAGTTAGAATTAGAAAATGATAATTTCTATCCACAAGTGGAGATTCATCCAACTAGTGAGTTTTCAAGACTTTGTACAGAATTTGTATGATATAATGACAGTGTTAATGACTTTTAACAGGTACATGTATGAAACCTTCTGATTTTAAGTAGAAATATGAAATATTTGTATTTGATTTATCTAAACAAAAAGATACATCTCAAAATGCAATCAATGAAATTAGATTTAGATATACTTTACAAGGTGCTCCAGCAGATCAATTTAAATTCTATGCATTGATTATGTATGAACAAGACATACCTGTGAATACAACATCAAATCAAACTTCTTTAACATTTTAGGGGAAATATTTTCTTTTTCTTTTATATACAAATGACAGAATATATGAAATATAGCTTAAACTTAACTAATTGTCAAATAAATAAATTGAAAATAAGTATTAAAAACTCAAGTCCCATAAATTTAAGGGTTAGTAATGCTAAACAAGGAACTTCACTTCCACTTCTTTTAACAGGAAAACAAATTAAAAAGTTAAAAAAAACTAAGAAAATAAATAAAGTTTGTGATATTAAAATCTCTACAACACAACTTAGTGCAATGAAAATAAAGAGTGGTGTTTTAGCCCCTTTACTTTTGGCAGCTGCTCCATTAATTGGAAAGTATGCAGTGGCACCATTAGTTACTGGTGCAATGGGAGCTTTAAGAAGAAATGCCACCAATAATTTTTTAGAAAAGGTTTAAACAAGCAATCCCTGGAAAAGGTATGTGATTAAATAAAACTAAACACAAAGGAATGCATTTAAAAAAAGTAGTAAGTTTAAATTTCCATAATCCTCTTTGAAATTATGATATTTTACAATTTATAAAGATTATTAAAACATTAGAGGGATCTTTTCTAGAAATACTTAAAAAAATCTAAGTTTTAGATTTTATTGTTGCAATTTAGATCATTCCTTAAATAATGGCACCCATTGGGAGTTTGGCTCTGTCAATCTTGAGTACTAGCTACATCTAATGGTATAATTCAGTGTGATATTTTACATGAGAATGGTCCATTTTTACTGTGCAAGTGATACAGGGCCTATAAAGTGGATTTGTTTAAAAAATGTAATATATTTCCCTCCAAAGAAAAATTATTGAAATTATATTTTCTTTTTTATAAGGGTAACTATATTACCTGTTGAATTTTTTTTCTCTTTTCTTATATAGAAAATGAGTAAAAGAGTTAAAATTTTATATGAACCAATTATATTGAAAACAGTAAATAACACCAAGACAGAAGAAAATGAAAAAACCTATTAAGTGCAATATCTTGGAAGCACATTTCTATAAGTGATATTCTAGATAAATTCAACTAGGAAATTGGTTTGATTGGTCTATCAGATGGATGGTTAACAAGCATATTTGAATATTTATTTGGAAGGTTTCAATGTTGTCATACACATTCAATACTTTGTGTCAGTTATGGGAGATGTTTTTTTGAATATAATTATTAGCATTGATATTGCTATGCTATAAAAAATACTTGTAATTTCTTACAAAAGAGTCCCTTATTAGGACATATTACAGGGTTTATGTTTTGCTTAAAAAATAGAATTTGAAATACTAATTCATAATATGGGACAAGTTAATAATGGGATTAAATTTAACAAAAATGCTAAATATCTTACTAAATACTGCTTTTATCATTCTAAAACCTTTTGCATTAACTTTTAAATGAAAAATTACACCTAGAATCATATTTTAGAATTTTAAAAATTTTGACAAAATTGCTAAATTTAGTCACAAGATGGCATTGTTACTTTTGCTATATTTAAACATTATAACATTGAATTGTTTGAATAATTAATGCAAATTATATTTAAATGAAAAGGCCTGAGAAATTTGTTTAAAGCTCATGTGTGTAAATTTAATTGGCATGATATTTTATAATGAAGGGACTTATTTTCAGGTTATTTCCTGAAAAAACAATATGAAATAAATTTTGAATCAAAAAGATTAATCACTAAGATTATAATAAATAGAATTGAATAGTGTCTATATGTCGACATGCTATATTAAAACTAATAATTACTTAAGAGGTAAATATCACATAAGCAATTACACAGGAATGCATAAAATTAAACCCTTTGAATTTTTTAATATTATTTTGTAATAGCTCCATAACTGCCATCATAGTGTAGTTGTATGCTTTCTATTAGCATGTCCCAAAAGTAATGTCAATATGACCACACACACTCACACATGGCACCACTAAAAATTGGTGGGTGAAAATATTAGCTACATGTCTTATCTCATATTGTGAGCAAAGTTCTAAGATCACAGTTCATTTAATAATACTCACTGGTACTATTTATGCATTTTATTTTAAGTATGTCAGCAAATATGTTGCATTCAAAAATCGGCTGCATGTTTTTATGTTTACATGGAGATGAAGAATGGTGTTGTTGCAAATAGTATCTATGAAAAGTTATTGAAGGTATGGGGTGATGAAACACCAACTATGCATACAATATATTGCTGTGCCAAGAATTCGATGACAGTACAAGAAAAAGCTTCAGTGGCACAACAAGAATTGGTCATCTTTCAATATGATCATGCGAGTCAAAGATTACGTTGATAATGATCTCTATGTAACACTTTGAGTACTGGAAGAGGTCATGGATATTCCATGAGAAACAATTCAACAAGTTTTGGTGGAGGATTAGAGAATGACAAAGATCTGTAGCATTTGGGTCCCATACCATTTTATCAGTGAAAAGAAGAAGCAGAGAGTAATGTGTGCCCAAAATTCTTTAAGCATTTTTGATGAATATTCTCAGGAGAACATTCTGAATCAATTGATTAGTGAGGAAAAAACATGGGATGCCTTTTCACTTCAGTCTTGGAGAAGTGATATGAAAGCTTGACACATGAAAGGCATTCCTTGACAGAATGTTTCAAGAATTCAGCAAACTGCTAAGAAAACCCTCATTCATTTGGCATTTTCAGGAGATGGGAAGTTTTGTTTAAAAATTACTGCACCTGGGGATACAGTAGATGCAAAATGTTACTGCAATTTCATGCATACTGCACTTGACAAGTTCTGCCAATCTCCAAGATGCTATGGTGGCATGACAATTCCCGCCCTCATATTTTAATTAAAACATCTGAGTTTTTTTAGAAACATTACTTAGAGCACATCAAACAATCACTCTACTCTCCAGATTTAAGTCAGTGCAACAGGTGGCTCAACAAAGCCATAAAAAAGAAATAGAAATGTTTGATTACAATGACGCTGACGAGGTTGTGAAGGCTTGCTGACAATTCTGTAATTCTCTTTCATATGACCATCTAAAACAAGAATTTTTAAAATTTAAAAAACACTGTTACATGTCATTTAGTGTGTTGGTGACTCGATTATTAATAAATAAATTTGTTTTATTTTAAATAAATCATTGTTTACCATTTTTCACAACTTGTTGACATTAGTTTTGGAAGTTTTTGAGGAGCAAAATTTATTTTCATTCTATAAAATAAACTGCATGTTTGCCTAAGGATTTACTACTAACATTATTAAAAATCCATTTAATCTTAGATTCCAATTTACACTTGTTCAATTCAAAGAAATTATTTGCATGCATTCAATAAAGATGTCAATTTATGGATTGCAAGCAATATAATTTATTATATGATTATAAGAAATTTCTAATATTTGTTTTAACATTCTTTGCGTCTTCCAATCAATGTCAATTTCCAATTACATATGCTTATACAAGAAATTAACAATAAAATTTAAACAGCTAATTTCTACTACATTAACTTGATTTTTAATTAGAAGTTATATTCTTGTCATTCAACTAGTAAAAATTAAAAATGGGTTTCTTACTAAAACAAATGGTTTTAAAATTATTTATTTGTATAGAACTAGTCAGAGACTACTAGAATATACCTAATATCTAGTATTCTCTGAACTAGTAAATAATATGATTAAGTCTAAGTTTAAAGCATCAAGATTACTATATATTTTCAAACTGAATGCAGATGGTGTACATTAACTCATACCTTGATTATATTAATCATTTTTCATTAGAAAGTATATAAATGTAGATTTATAAGGTTATTCTAACTTTATGTTGCAAAAAATTGTATTGTCTTAGATATAGAAAAATGGAAATAAGACTTCTTCATTTGTAAAGGTCACACAAACACATTAGTTTGAAATGTAGCATAGTTAATTCATCAATGTGCTCAATGCCATTTACCATCTTCCATTTAGTGAGGAGCCATTTACACCCAAAATATGTAAATTTGCCCCCAAATTTCAAAGCCCTCCTCCCACCCCCAATTGTTTGAGTAATCAAACTGTTTCATTTAATATTAGAAACATTAGTTAGCATGAGGGCTTTTAAATCAAATTCAAATTTTCAAACTTTCAAATCAAATTTTGTAGAATTTTAAAATTCAAATTTCAAACCAAACTTTGGAGGCCAAAGAGGAAACTTTGATATTCACATTTTGGCAAAATTTACATATCAACATTATTAAATTTCCCCAATAGTATTTCTTTATTGTAAATTTTAAATACATAATATATTTAGAATTATTGTTAATATTGAAATTGAAAATCTCTGACAGGCATTAATAATGGCTTTGTAAATTCATTCATTTAAGTAAAGCTTTCAGACTCATTCCCTTAGCATATTTGATAATTAATCTAAAAATGAACACATTTTGCAAACTTTGTGACTATCATAACCAACTGTATGTTGCTTCGTTTTCTTGATTTAGATTTTCAAATCAAAATTTGAAAAGTATTCCAATTTCAAACTTCATTTTCATCAAATTTTGGAAGACCTGTTTACCACAAACCTTTGTACGAAATATTGATGAAGCATTTAAATTTTCCCGTTGAAATAAATGGATATCACGTTGTCAAGCACATGTAATGTGCATAATAAAACGACGATCAAGCGTAAATGTGCGCAAAGCTAAACAATAGTATCCAATTCATTGGGAAATAATGACGTAATGCATTGATAACAATCATTTGTCTGTTAGTATTGAGCCCAGAAGGACATTCCTCCAAAATCATGTGACAATCCAAAGCTGTTTTTATGCAATATATTACATACTAGCTGCCAAAATTAATACTTCTACATACCATGTATATGAAACAGTGGGATTCTCATTAAAAATGCTATGTATATTTGCTCTCCTCGTCACCCAGAGCCCTCCCTTATATGGGTAAAATTGCAATTTATACATTTGTGTACTTTGGAAATACAAAACTAGAAATTAAATTTAAATTCTGCCTGAACATTTAGGAAATCTTTGATGAGAAAAAGTATGATCGCAAGTATTCTCTTCCACTAATTGAAGAAAACAACATGATCACACATTACAGAAACCTCTTCACTGAAGGAATAAACTCATCTAACAACAACCAACGCTACAATCCTGAAAGAGGGTTTTCAAATTTCTAAGTGTACTTAGTTGATAGATTAATCGAAAAGGCACATTTTTTGAATTTTATTAGAATTAAATCGAGACTGTAAATGTTTCTTGTTTTTTACATTGAACTAATGATATAGATAATTATGCACACGATGAAATAAATGTCAGCATTTGGAAGTCTTTTTTCTTTCTGAAAAATCTAATATATAATATGTAAGTGTTAAATCTGATACGATCAAAAGTTTTAACTTAATTTTTAATTTCGAAACGCACATTCGTATTATTTTTACTTACAGATTTCCCCAACCGCTGATTCAACTAACCTTTTAGATATAACGAATTTTCTCAAATTGGCCTTTATTTTTCTGGTTATATTTATCCAAATTTTTATCTTTGTTTTTTTATTGATGTTTAGTATGTGTAGCTAAATATAGGGCATCGCTTCGGGTACAGCAGTGCTACTGGTCAACGTAACTGACGACCAATAAACAATCTGTACCTTAAGTGAGGATTTAGGGATTAGGAGAGTACGGTATTATTCGCATGTATGATAACAAGCCAGTGTGGCCTTCCAACTTTCAATGAGCGTATGGACTAGGTTTTCTTTGGTTCTGCGCCATTCAACTATCAGAATAATTACAATGAAATTCTTCTCTGTTTTTTTTACTAGAGTACACAATTGATTCCACATTATCTCGCTAAATTGCAGATAAAATGCAAACCGCAATTTGTTACTCTCTTTTATTCTTTGGTTAGAATGTTCCACCGAGGAATGAAGCGTTTCGATGATTGAACATTCTACATATATATATATGCATAATATACATATAGTTATATCAGCTCTGTATGCTCAGCCTGTCGGTATATCAGCTCTTTGTAATCGGAACAATTCGAATGTCAGCTCCTTATATTTTCAGCTCTTGTACTACGAGAGAAAAAATTTATATTTGGAATTTTGTTTAAAAAAGTTGTCATAAACTTAAAACACTAGAATAAATTGTTTAAATTGCCCGTAGACCATTTTTCGCTAATATTTATATATTTTTTAATGTATATTTTCTATATGTATAAATTTCTAGGAAAACAGTAAAAATTTAAAATTACTGCAATGGCGATTCTATTTTATTATTTTATGTAGTTGAACATCTTTATTACTTGCTATTTTAGGTTAATATCCATCAATGCTCTAGTTATGTGCTTATATCTATTAATATCTAGTAGGTACAAAGAACTGATATGCGTACTTTTTCCTAAAAACCATTTTTTGAAAAAATTACTGAATTTCGCCAAATTTTTGGCTATATGCTTAATTGTGTTTACAATAATCATACATAAAAAAATCTTTTAAATTGAGACCAAAGTGCGATTTCTGCTCTTTGTTCAATTTTAGCCAATTTCCATAGTACAAAGAGCTGATATAACTATATATACAAATGCGGGCTCTAGATGCTGTGGGATTTGTATCCACCGCCCGCACTTTTCGATTTGCAATAGCATTCAGCACTGTTTTTGATGGAAATTCAGAATAATTCATTTTATCGAAAAATATTTCCATGGCTCATTTGGAATAGGGGTCTAATTTCCTTTGTTTGAGTTTCAATTTTTTTCAGAAAACATTTTTTTGGACCAACAGTAAGATTGTGAAATTAGGAATTCCTTCTAAGACTTTTTTATGAATTAATAGACTTTATTAAAAATAAGGAATTGCCTTATATCTCAAATAAAAAAGAAAATTTGAAAGATTTAATTTTAAAAAAGCAACGAAATTGGTATATGTCAAAAACATTAATGTTAAACTGTCTGATAGAATTATTTGCTACTATTTACATTCATTCAAGAAAATACTCATAGTTCCAAGTTTGGTATTACATAGACAAAAATCTCTGAAAATAAACAAGAAGATAAATAGCAACTTGCTACTATATGGTACTACATTTTTAAAATGTGTATAGATTTGTGAATTTTGTAATTTTCATTTTTTCTTGAAAAGGCTTTGCCGAAACGTACGTCGATTATATTACCTCGCATTTTTGTCTTCATTTACTTGTGTATCAACGTCGTTATAACTTCGTTAAGTCAATTATTGAGAAGGCTACTCAAGACGATCAGCCCTTACTTGCAACTCTGAATACAACATTGAGGAAATTTATTCACAATTTTTTGATGACGAAGAAACAACAGTCTTTTTAAATACCCTCATAACAATATAGTTCAGACCTTGGAGAATCTGATGATTAAAAAGGAACTTATACCAAAAATTGAATTATTTCCTGGAATTGTAAATCATACATTTGATGAGATTAGGCATGAAACAATTAATTTGCATGAAAAAGAGTCTTATGCTAACATTGATAAAAGTCGGAAACTTTGACATTCAATCAAAAAACTGAAATGGTTAAACTAATAAAACTGATATGTTATGAAACTAATACCAATTTTTCTAAATTGGCAGAAGTCCTAAAGCTAAATGTAAATTATTCATACATGAAAAAGAATTTTAAATCGATAAAGTTGAACTCAAAACAATTAAAAAATGGCTTAGTTCATTGATAAGATTGGTGACAAAAAACGTAGCTCGTTGGGCGCTTCGCGCCCAACTCGCGAGATGATAGATAGATAGATAGATGATTTCCATAATGTGAACATGATCAATGATGAAATTATGGGTATTCCAAAAGCAAATAGAGAATATTTTTAAGGAAGTGATCCAAATTCAATACGTTAACAACACCGTTAACAAATGGTGTTTTACGTTAACATGACCGTAAACCAAATCGTTAACTTGCACTCAAAATATATTCGCTAAAGCTGATGTTTACGTTAAAGGCATGTTTTTTTCCGCAAATGTTATTACAAATAACTTTGACACATTTAGGTTCTGCATATTTCTTCAAATATATCTATGCAAATCAATTTTATCTAGAATTGTTGTTTACGGTGCATTTTCACTTGTTAACGTATTGAATTTGGATCACTTCCCTTACTATTTGATGGCTAATCGAGAAAAACTTGTTTACAAATTAATATAATTATGGAAGAAAATTAAATTTCACATCCACAGAATAACAATTAAAAAATTTTAAAGATGGACATTAGGACGTAATTCGTCTGAAGCCTAGAAATAACTTTAGCGGAAATACCACAGGATAGGGGATTATATTCTTTTCAATTACAACTTAAAATCGGGGCTTTCACAACAGTTGCTTAATAGTTATCTAGCGTATTTATTATAGGTCAAAGCAAAGCTTGAACTAGGCCTGGGCCTGGAATTATTGCTAAGCACCCGGGCCGAAATTTATCATGTCTGAAATTAAGTGTATGTTCATTAATTGAATAAGATGATAGGTTGAATTCAATGCATCAATTCATGGGACGAATTATTAGAATAATGTGTGAGCAATACGATTACATAAAAATCGGCGTGGGAAGGAATAATCCATAGCTAAAGTTAAGATTAAAATAGCTAGAGGAAGAATGAATTTCTTAATTCATGCGTCAAATGAAATGACTTCGTCCACTATCTGGGAAATTATGTAAGATAGGGCGAGCAAATAGTCAATCTGTTACCAGAGCTGTATCCTGAGAAGAAACAAATACATTAGAACCTAACATGGATCTGAATTTCTAGAGATTCTAGATTCTCTTGCTGAGATTGAGAAGATTAACTTTTGATTAAATCAGTTCTTTACTTTTTTCAGAGTTCATTACGTAAATAAATGTTGTCAGTGTTTTCTTTTTACTGTTTGAATGAATAACTTGGATAAACATAAATAGTACTTACAAGACTAAATATATAGATGAAATGAGATCTCAAATGAAATATAATAATAATGCTCGTTGAATACATGTACACGAAGAACATTCAAGAAAAATGTATAAAACGATAAATTTTGTCCCCCGGGCCGGGTTTAAAAGCTTCGTGTTTTTGAGTGCCGGGCCCGGACCGACGTATCATATTTAATTTCTTCAATAATGACCCTTAGCCCCTTAGTTTATTCAATAGATTTATTAAATAAACTCCATTTTTAGTTAGATTTCTACTAAATAGCGTTCAGACGATACATTTTGATGCTGAAATTTATGCTTGCAATTTGCATAAAGATACAGTTGTGTACAATGCAATCGCTTAAATTATTTAATTAATGATAGTACAACGCATAGGGTGTGGCTTAGGCTAGGTTCTAAAATTGGGACTATTCATCGGTACTAAATTGCGTACTTTTATGTTAACCATTTAAGGCCATAAGGAAACTGAAGCTGCTTCAGTAGTGGAAACGAATAATTTGTATTAAGCAGATGGTAAGAAGCACCCTATCACCAAAATTAAACATTAAAATGCATCTACGACGCTATACTAGGGTCGTATATTTATGTACCTGCAGTGCTTAAGGGAGTCCATTAATAATTGCCAAAAATGAATTGCAAGAAATTACGCTCAATATAACATTTTTTCAAACAAATTGGTTGACAAACGCTCTTTTTAATCACATAACTCTTTTAATTATATTTCTAAATCAGTAATCAGATTTATCAAACAGGAATATCATGCTCAAGTAGAAAAGACAAAAAGTTTGAGGAGCAACAAGCAAATTGGCTGAAACTTTCGTAAATATTAACATGACATTATCATAAGATTAGTCATGAAAAATAGAAATAAACTGTGAATCACACAGACTTGTGTGATGGGGCGGGGATCATCACTGTATTGTAATTCGTAAATATCACCCCATATATGTCAGTTTTATTTTCAAAATACACACTTTGAAGAGTTGGTAAACGTCATTGCGATTTCCCCTTTTGCAAAAAAAAAGCAAAAAGGATCTTGTCCATCTCCAGTTCATCTGCGTCTGTTGAAAGGCTTTTCAGAAACAATGGGCTGATTTTATCAAAACTTCGCCCTAAAATAAAACCCAATGTTCTCCAATCCATGGTTCACAAAAAATTGCAATCATATGCAAAATTTAATGAAAAACCTGCTAATTATTCCATGTGAGTCAGTTTCACATTTAGAATATCATTGCATATTGTTAGAAACCTATCATTATTATTATTATTATTATTATTATTATTTTTCCCTCTCTCTGGATCAGATCTAGCTAGACATGATCATCTAATTAAATCATTGAAATTAATAAAGAGTAGCAGAATAAACCTTCTAACATTTTATTAACTGATCACGCACACTAGGGCGCTATTTATACAGAAAAAATTAATAACTAAAAGCATGTAATAACAGCCTGCCAATGGCAGAACTAAATAATGTTTATAAATGTCATCATTGAAAGTTTGGCAGAAATTTGAAAGGCAGACAACCAGGAAATTGCATACGACGCCTAGTGGTGACGAATTACTGTAAAAATGATATATATATATATATATATATATATATATAG
>CABFPE010000163.1:376898-389298 GCA_900660155.1 Hofstenia miamia | reverse complement strand
ATATATATATATATATTTTAGTATTATATTTTGCTTAACTTATTGAAAGTCCTTCAAAATGAAGCATTATTCACTATCTCAAAAAGTATTTCAAAAACTATTTGAAACTTCAAAGGAACGTTCTTGATCACTTGTTTCTTCGATGCTGTAGAAACTATGGAGTTTTCCAGCACTCTCACAACTTAAGAAGCTTAATTTTTTCAGTTTAATCTCAAACTGTCTGACGTCCAATATAGAGGACAAACCGTTTTTCCACATTTACTAAGAATTTTCTCCAAGGAAATTTTCATTTTCACTTTAAAATATAAGATTACTATTTTTAGTTTTGTACAAATTTATTCAGCAAACTTTCTAGCGAATCTAAAAATTACCAAATTACATAAATAGATTTTAGAATTATGGTTTGCTCAAGTTGCAAGTTTTCATTCAACAAAGACAAAAGGCATGATAATCAATATTCTTAATTCAACAAAGTTACCAAGTAATTCAAATTGTCAAACACACACTTTTCACAAAGTCTGTCACAACTACATGTACTTCGTTTAATGGTGATCAACTCAAGAAAGGTTTTGACCTACTTTTCTCCCATGGGTACCCCCCCCCAACCTCATACGTAGTAAAAGATTCTCGTGAGGGCTGCAAAAAAGAATTGCATTATTAACAAGAAGGAATTCTCTCTATTTTAAAGAAAATGATGATTTTTTGTTGAACTTCTCATATTCTCTAAGTTAGCAGGACATTGGAGTAAAATTTTAACTTTAATGGCATTTCTGCGCTCCTACTTGAATGACATAAGTTTAGATGTAAAATCACTACATTTATTTAACTCTTTGTACTGAAACATACACTTGATTTCAAAGATAGAAAGAAAAGGTTGCAATATCTTACAAACACAATAAATCTCTAAATATAAAATCAATAGATATAGATTAGAATACAATTACATTATTATCCATGGTATATTCTATTAAAGAAATTGAGCGTTACAAAAGTCCTTCATACCCTTCTAAAATTCAATAGATATTCTTACAAGAATTAGAGCTATTTTCGTGCTAGCACATTCAATCTCATCTCGCTTCTTATAAATGTTTGACCGAATTCATTTTTAAAACATATTCTAGGAAGTTTTAAATTTGTAAACATTTAAGATGATAATTTGCGTTTTAGCATGAAGAAACAAAACGTATTAATTTTTAATCTGTCTAAATTTATTAAAAGAAATTAATTTTCTCAAATAATTACATAAAAATTTGAAACTTTCATTACAGCGCGGATGGTGCCAATGTTCCCGCAGAAAAATGCTCAAGTATTAAACGTGGGCCGTTTTCCCTTCAGATTCTGCTCTGAGGCACTTTATCCTGCCTTGACTTCTCGCAGCTTCTCTGCAATGCCCTATGACTTTCCTTCTCTACTATCACCACTTGCGTCTGCACCATCTTCAAATCATCCAAATATCATGGAATAACTCACAATATAGTAAGAAATTCCTAAACAAATACGGATAACATAATTTTCAACAAAATAGTTGTATGTTAGACGATAGTTGGCTGTATATAAATTGAATTTATTGGCATTACATTCATAGATTTTGGCATTCAATTATTGAACGTCAAGAATGGTAGTTAGCAAAGGCAGAAGAGAGGTAAAAACTTTATCGTATAATTGAAATTCGAATCATCATATAAATGCACATCAATGCAATCATAATGCACTCCACCTAGGTTTATTAAAATTTCCTTTTGCATGTTGTTGAAAATATGCACAGAGCAAAGGCACAGCAAAAGTATTGTCTACGATTACAGTTGATAAAAGATTATTGAGTACATAACTTCTAGATTTATAATATCCTTGCATTTGCTTCCAATTATCATGTGCAAAATATTGCTATTTTTGTGTGTTTCTGAACATTAATTAATTATTTCTTAAAAAATTCACTTAATTTTTTTTCTGACCTATTTTTTTATTATGCTTTTCCTTAGGGTAGATTAAAAATTGTCAACATAAATATCTTTGGTCTGTAAAACACATACAAATTGTTTAGCTTACAAATTTGGGTAAAATTCACTCAGTATTACGAGATGAGATGAATAGCGCAGAAATTCCATTATAGAGGAGATTATCATATGCATTGTTCGTCAAAAGCAAATAATAGATTTGAAATTATATCCTCAATAGCCATAACTGCTTAATGACTATGTGATTCTATATTATATATTTATGTTAAAATTTCACCTAGAAGAAGCTTTTCAATTTTTTAAAATCCATTGATTTTTGAGACTTGTGAATTTTTTAAATGTAACGTTTCTTATTGTCGTCAAATATTCCCTTACCACGATATAATTTCCACAATCATTTTTAGCAATTACCGTTCTTATGGTCATATCCAAATTTCGTTACAACTTCTTGCATTCTGATTGAAATATGAGGTATAGTGATGAAAGAGCAATTAAGTGATACTTAGCAAAATCAGGGTAATTACACAAACTATTATATTCATATCTCATTATTAAAAAGCCCCTGGCAAAAAATGCTAAATTTTATATATATTATTTAAATCTAGTATACGATGAACTCAAAAAATTAAAAAAAATTATATATGAAATTTAAATACGCAATTTCCAAAAACGAGGTATGATACCTCTGAGCATAAATTCCTTTTACCTTGCCCCGCAAGAACTTGGACCAGATACAGGTACAAAAATAATACATATCGTAGATTCCCACATTGCATATTGCTTTATCAATTAAAAAATTCTAGCTTGATATTTGATCGCAAAATTAAAGACGCTAATGAAGACCGGGACCGAACAGCGTCCGTAACCAAAATTAACTTTCCGCAACCGGGATTGAACTAAACCGAGACCGAAGAATAATTTTCGGGACAGAGACGGTTGAGGACTAGGACCAAATATAACTGTTTCTTTGCACCCCTATTCTAAATTTCGCAATTTTTAAAGAAATTGTAAATCACTAAAGCATATATTGTAGAACTATTAAAACCGCCGCTAAATTTCGGAAAATGTTGAAAAAATATACCTCAAAAAATGCATTTCACCATCTTAGTTTTTTAAATTTTATAAGTTTTTTGATTTAGCCAATAATAATCAATTTTGAAAATCTGACGGGAGACTTTCCACCATGTCTCCATTGCGTATTCCACTGCCTTCAACGGTTGCTAAATCAAAGCCCTTATTATGAATTTTATAATTGTCAAAAATTTTATTCACTGTGACACTATAATTTTAATAAATTATTGAGCTTAGAATCTTTGATTTTAAGAGATCATGTAAATCTTGACAACAAAAACTACACTGGGAAAAATTGAACACCAAGAGTTTCCCTCCTAGTACTCTTTACACAACATGATCATAGACTTAGATGGGAATTAAAACATGAAAAATTCGATAACTAGATTATCATTAATTTTGAAGGCACTGCTTTATAGACTAAATATTAATTTTAGAAAAATAACCACACCAATTACTACAAAGTCAGTATCAGCTCCAATATTATCCCGCAAGCCTACTGTAATAAAGTAAAATCATTATATAAAATATAAACTGGGACATCAACCAGCGCTTCTTCTTTGGATTCAATTTACTGCTGAGAAAACAATCGAAGTAGCTTATGTCCATTGAAATGAGTTAGACTAAAAGCATTTTATTGAATATTCCAGAAAAAAGTAAAAATACAGTAAATTCTTTGACATACTCATTTGATTATGTTCTAAGATTTTGGTTCAAATATTGGCTAAATAACAATAGGAAACTAAACTTGCACAGTGTAGTTTATTATCAAAATTTGATGCTACTTATGCATTGGCATAGGGACACAAATAAAACGGGTAGGAGGTCCAGAGCACCTTAGCCCTCCAATTTTACAGAACCTCGAAAGTATCCACAAGAATATAATAGTATCAACTCTAGAAAATAAACACACACTTAAATACTATTGAATAGCAATTAGCTTAACGATGCGCGTTGTCTTTCACGAAAACAACATGTGAATTGTCTAACAGATATTTGATTAAAATTAACACAGAAATTTATGCCAAATTGACAAGCATTATTAAACGTACATAGAATTGCAAGCGCGCATGACTTCCTCCAGACAAACTAGTTAAGCAACTCTTTACACATAAGCAATTCGGCAGGTGAATTGTAAAAAATGTTGTACAAATGTTATGGAGTAGCATTAAATTTGAGAATTTTTTCAGAGAAATCATATACTAGAATATAAATTTAAAATATGTTTTTAAATAATCCAACATCGCGGTTAAGGGACAACCCACGCTTAAACTGACTTATGGGTAGGGACGTTTTTCTACAAAATTATTTCTAAGAAAGTAAAAAATTTCTTCTTAACTTGTCCAGTGAAGAGCAATGAATTGTATTTTTAATAAAGAATTTATAAGGAACTTTTTCTATATTTTCTATTTTTTTTTGCAAAAAATATGTTTTAGATATTATAATTATCTCAAAGTGAACTTCTAAAAAAAATCTAAAACAAAAATTTAGTATGGAAGTGCAAAAAATATTTATACGGCGCCTCAGCACTGCTAGTCGCAATTGTTTCCTGCTGATAAAAAAATCGAAGTAGCTTATATCCATTAAAGTGAGTTAGACTAAAAGCAGTTTAAAGAACATTCCAGAACAAAGTTAAAAATACAGTCAGGTCTTTGAAATATTGATATTGGGCAATTGATTTGGTTAACATATTGGGCTATATAACAATGGAAACTAAACTTTGCACGTGTAGTTTATTATCAAAATTTGATGCTACTTATGCATTAGCATAGGGACACAAATAAAAAAGGGATGCGGTCCAAAGCACCCTAGCACTACAATTTCACAGAACCTGGAAAGTATCCACATGGATATAATATATCAATTCTAAAAAGTAAATGCATACTTAAATACTATTGAAAAGCAATTAAGCTTAACGATGCGCGTTGTCTTTCACGAAAACAACATGTGAATTGTCTAACAGATATTTGATTAAAATTAACACAGAAAATTATGCCAAATTGACGAGCACTATTAAACGTACATAGAATTGTAAGCGCGCATGACTTCCTCCAGACAAACTAGTTAAGCAACTCTTTACACATAAGCAATTCCGCAGGGGAATTGTAAAAAATGTTGTACAAATGTTATGGAGTAGCATTAAATTTGAGAATTTTTTCAGAGAAATCATATACTAGAATATAAATTTAAAATATGTTTTCAAATAATCCAACATCGCGGTTAAGGGACACCGAAGCAACCCACGCTTAAACTGACTTATGGGTAGGGACGTTTTTCTACAAAAATATTTTTAAAAATTAAAAAATTTCTTTTTAACTTGTCCAGTGAAGTGCAATGAATTGTATTTTTAATAAAGGATGTATAAGGAGCTTTTTCTATATTTTCTATATTTTAGATATCATAATTATTTCAAAGTGCACTTCTAAAAGGAAATCTAGAACAAAAAAATATTTATATGGTGGCTCAGCACTGCTAGTTGCAATTGTTTGTGATGACATTTACAAGTTTTGTCTATTTTTAATATTTTCATTGAAATTGGTTGCAAATTTGTATACATTGTGACTTAATTATAAAAATTTTGAAGCAGGGTCATAATATTTTAATGACATGTTTTTCTTGAAAACATTATATTTAGAGTGTCTTACGAATTATGATATTTAAATCATGCAAAAACTTGTTTCTTGTGAAGCTATCTTATGATTTGTGAATAACTCAAATTCAAATAGTTTCACTATATTCTCTATTTTGCGGAATGCTTATTTTTAAAAGGTTGCCTTACTACTAAATTTTACCGATATTTAGACCAAATTAATTTCAAGATAACGAAAAAGTAGTCTAGTTTAATAAACAAAGATATTCAAGGTTGAATATAAATTCATATTTCCATAAAAATCTAATTTCTACCATGTGTACAATTGTACACATTGTATCTTAATGGGTCATATAAGTATAAAAAAATGATACTTTTTTATTTATTCAATCAATTTTTTGTCACATTTTAAGCAGTGTGCATTGCTTTAAGTGTCCTGATGAATTTAAATAATTCTCCCACTCATCGTCCTCAATCTATTACAAATCACCCTAAGTCTTGTACATTTTATGATTGATAATATTTTCACATTGAAAGAATAAAGTCATTTTTACTAAAGTACTAAACACATTTAGATGCTTAATATTAAAATTTCCGCTGTAGAAAATGTAAATAATATTATATAAGATTTCTGCAGATGGTTTATTTGTGGAAGTCTTTTTATTTATTTTTCAATGGATAGCTGTTGAACTAGGATGTCCTGAAAATTCCACCGCGCGGACGAGTGGGTACCAGGCATTAAAAGATAATGGATAGCACGAAATCGGCAAATGCAAAGTTCGTTCCCAAGCCTATTACACAAGTACTTTAAATGTTCAGTTTGCATATACGTAACGTTGCAACTACTTTCAAATTTTGCTCATTGATTTGTTACAATTTGTATTAACAGTGGTAATATCTTAACCATTATTTCATATGTTTACGTCATCTAGACAAATTTTGTTAGGAAATCCATTACCATTATTTGGGAAGAACAACCTCAGAGATATGTACTACAAATGAGCATTTGGCTTTACCACAAAATCTGATGTGACACGAAAAAATTGTGAAAAACCTGTAGAAGCCAAAACAATATTTTTTTACCCAATTTAAATTTTATTGTAATTGTATAATTTAGAGTGTACCAAACATTAAAATCAACCATTCGACATTTTCGCGTACTGCATCAACTTCAAAGAAGAAAACCAATCTTGAACTTTACCAAGAGAAACTAAGCGTCTTAATAAGTGAATATGAAGATTCAGACTCAGAGTAAGTAATCACTATATAGTCAGTCCCTAGACGCCAAAAACGACCCAGAATGGGTTCTGCACAATTAGAATCCTTTCCTCCCATAGCCATTTATTTCATCGCTATTCAATGTAAGGAACATAACAAATTTCTTTCACTTTTGAAGCCCTAGCAGCATTAATTTCCTTGAAGATATTCTAGCCATATAAAAGTACAAAATTGCAAAAAACTTTTGAAAATATTGCATCTCAAGGTAGGAAACGCAGATATATGTCTTTAAGCGAAAACCTCTCTAAGCTGTAGCTTTAGTGAACGTAAAATAATTAAATTAAGTTTTTTGTATATTGTAAATGGCCTCACTCTTTTATATAATTTTTACACAAAAGCAATTAAAGCAAAACGTATCAATGACACTAGGTAATATCTTTTTAGAAATTAAAATGCTGTGAATAGTGAATACGATCATTCAACTGGAAATTTTATAAGGGTTTTGTTTCTGTTTTTGCTTTTTATCTATCACATCTAGGAAAAAAGATATTAGCATTTAAAATTTTAATAAAAGTGTCCTAGATCTTTGTATATGTCTTCATTAGAAAATCTTTAATTTGCTTCCTATTCATTGTGCAATTATTTAATTTTAGATGAATTTGATAAAACAAACAATATTTCACTGCAAAACTTTTCAATATTGCCTTCTTCATCTGCTTTCAACTAAGAACACCATATTTTACTATATTGCCCCATCTGTACAAAATTTGTATTCTTTCTCACTCATCACTTTATCATACTTAGAAATTCACACTGCAAACCAAAACTTCTTTACATTTGTGTACTTTTTATAAAATCAAACACAATAAGTGAAAGGTATTAGAAATATTTTACCCTATCAAACTTGTGACCAAGACAAAAACTATGATTCAGCAAACATTCAATAATTGTGCCAACATAGTATACTATGCAGATGGCTACAAGGCGAAAATTAACTTCTAGCATTTGTAGGCAATGCTTTGGAGATTTGGAGCAACTGCCAACAGGTCATCTTTTCTCAACAATTAAGGAAGACAGCAATACTATTAAAACGAGAAAATTTGCAAACTTTACAGGTGCTTTTCCGTTGTTAAGGTTGAAATTAATGTCATATGAAAACAAAATATTCTAAAGCAGATTTCTTTCTTGTTGTCACGCAATCTGTTGTTCCTGAATTAGCAGAATACGTTCACACTAAGTACATGATTTTTGCTACTACATTTGCATGTAGACATAGGAATATTAATTGCTTAAAACTGTTCGAGGTAGGAGTAGACTTCCTTTCCCTATTAAACTTTTGATTATTAATTAAAAAATTTCAGAGTTTTTTTTATGAGACTTAGTGGATGTCCTAAGTCTTAGTGCAGTCATAAGAACCCAAAAAAATTTCTAAATATATATCTAAATGTATATCTTCTCACTTTATGTATGGTCCTATTTTTCAATCATGGGAAACGTTCTGCAAATTTTTGCAAAAATTTGTTATTGTTGTTGTGAAAAAAGTATATAAAATATGTACAAATTTAGAACATATAAATAAATTAGGCCTTTAAGTTCCATTATTTCCAATTAATAATACCAATATTTAATATATTTCAAAAAATACCCAAACTTTGGTCTTTGAAGGCGTCATCAAAAACAAAGATGGCATCAAATTACAAACATTGGAAGTTAATGATACTGATATGGAGATTACTAGTGCAAAAAGTGTCGTTTTGATATCATAATCCAATCCAGGCTTAAATAGGCGGGAGAAAGCCCTCCTTTCCAATTTGTGAACTAGTGTGAGGATGAGTGGGACTATTAGCACCTTCTCTCCACACCCTGAATTGTGGTCGCATTAGGTTAGGATAGCTGTACAGTTAGTTAATAAAAACTTTTCTTTTCAATCCTACAAATGCACAAAATGTATTACTGTAGTTAAATCATGCCTGTTGCTTACATGAATTCATGGCAATTACATGCTATTTATATCTATTTATTTATAACAAACGTTATTGAGATAAATAATACGAATTGAGACATGATGTAGAGCAGCACCGTTTATTTTCCTCTGGAGAACACTTAGCTCATGGAAGAATTTCGGCTTGATGTCGTGTGGAATTGGTGGACACAACGCTTTTTGAATCTAAATAAAGATAGTTATGTTCAATTACCGCTCAGTTGTTTCATTAGAACAAGAGGATGGCTAGGTTTATTCTTGTTTTTTCTTACGCGCTATGGAGCACCCGTTTGAATCAGTCAGATTACCGAATTGTTATTTGTCCCTAGCTTCATCCCTCCAATTCTACAATATATAGCACTATATATACGTATATGCTACCTAGTGTAATTGTATGATACAAATTTCTTACATTTAATTTTTAAAACAACTTCTTGTACCAAATGATTGACTGTGAAGGAGGTATTTTGATACCTCATTTTAGCAAATTCAACTGCATGCGCCATAGTTCCAATTTTTGCCAATTTTACAAAAACTATTTGTAATTTTCTGAAATCAGTAGATTATGTTCAATATCATTATAAAAGAATAAGAATTGGAGCAGAGCCGTCCAGCGCCAGCTTGCAGGAACGATCCACATCCAAGCGCAAATTGAAAAATTGTTCGATGAACAGGCCAATGTTTTTATTGTGGACCAGTTCTGAATGTAGCAAATCAATATCTACATTATCCATATAAAAACTTTTGTATTTAAAATTTTTATAGGAATACAGTCACCACTGAAAGCAATGTTCACAGTGAATATAATTTTGAAGCTGATGATGTAGATGGTGAAACTTCTATAGGCTCACAGGATTCAGATGCTAAAGAAGACTATAAATGGGAGCAGGCGCAAAAAGCTCGTTATTTACGATTAAAAACGACTCCACTGTCGCAACGTGAACTTGGAGTAAAGGTTTGTAAGATATTTAAGATAATTTTTTTCATGACCATTTTACTCTGGAATCAAAGGCTCTCATCTTGTTCGAATTGATAACATTCTAGTACACTTTGCAAACAAATCTGAAAAATAGTTGGCATGTGAGTAAAATTACAAAAAATGTTGTGTGATGGTATGTAAAGACAAATATATTTAAAATGCATAGTGAGGGTTGATTTTTCATATAAGGCTGCTAGAAAATATAAATCGAATAAACGCATGTACATAAGCTGAGATACGTTAGCGTTATATCTTTGATGATCTGCATATTTAAACGTTTGCAAATATGAATAATGTATAACATTAAAAATGTAATACTTTCAAACTATTCTGCACTAAAAATTGTCTGTGGTGGATGAATTGTGAAGGTAAAATCACATGGAAATTGATGAAATCCACAAACTATTAAAAGTGCTTTCTATACTCAAGATAATTATAGTGATTAATATTTTTTATAATGTTATTATGAGAAATTTATTTTTATTGGTAAGTTTTTGAAGGGAAAATTTTTTTTTATTTCCTAAAATCAACCGCATATTTACCTAAAGATTTACCACATTTTTAAAAATCCATTTTATCTCAAATTCTAATGTGCTCTTCTTCCAAAAATTTATTTGATTGCATTCAATATGGATGTCAAGTTATAAATTACATTAAAAACACTATAATTTACCAAAAAACATCTTAGGACAAAGAAGTTGATCATAAGAAATTTCTAATATTTGTCTACAAAAATCTTCCAATGAACTTCCATTTCCAATTACAAATGCTTATACAAGATAATTAACGATAAATTTTAAGCAGTTAATTTCACATGCTTGATTAAATCCAAGTTTAAAAGCAACCAGATTAGTTTATAATTTCAAACTGAATGCATACAGTGTACATTAACCTTTTTTACCTAGTAGCCAATTCGAGCCTTTCCCTATTTTTACATATTACCTAGAGACCGCTTTCTAATTAAACTATAGTTCAAAAATTATGTAGATAGGGTCAAGGATTACAAAGTTATAGCGATTTTAAGAAAAGTCCAAGGAAAACTGACATTTTTTGAGAATTTCGAAAGTAATTATTTTTTATGTGAAAGGCTACAAACTGAAACCAATGCATAATTTTCAATGCAAAATTATATAAAAAATTTTTCTATGTCTTACGTGCAATATAAGCCTTTCTCTTTATTCTTATTTAGTAATATTTTGTGTCAATAATGAGAAATTAAGAGAATTTGATACATAACCTAATTAATATGAGCATAATTAACATATTAATTGTAGTATCTCAAAATAGTTGTGCCAAGATATTCCTGACATGTCATAGTATCTCCATAATAAATTTGGTGTTGATCGAATGTATAGTTTCCGAGATATTGAGGGGGGGGGAGGCAAATCAGCCCTCTCGGGAATAACTGTTCCCAAAAATCACAGGCAAAAAATGGTTAAGAGCATACCTTTCTTAAAATTAAAAAATTTTTATTAAAAATGAATTAAATTTCGATTTAAGATTAATTCTAATTTAATGTTTCAAAAATTTGCATTGTCTTAGGTATACAGAAATTGAAGTGAGACCTTTTAATTTATATAGGGCACACATGTGCTTAAAATGGGTTGCGTCTAGGCTTACTTAAAATTTTAGATAAGAATGGTTGCGTTACAAGTTAACACTGTAAATTCATTGGGAAATAATGCCTAGAAGGGCAATCCTCCAAATCCCGTGACAGTCCAAGCCTGTTATTATGCTACCCACTGGCTGCAAAAATGAACACTTCTACATACCATGTATATGAAACAGTGAACCATTTTTTAAAAAAATTCTATGTAAATTTGCAATCGCCGTCATCGTCACCCCCAGTCCTCCCTCAAATAGGTGAAATTACAATTGATACAAAGTGTCTATATTTTGAAAATAACAAATTAGAAATTAAATCTAAAATCTGCAAAACATTTAGGAAATCTTTGGGAAGGAAAAGTACGATCGGAAGAATTCTCTTCAAATGATTAAAGAATACGACATCCTCAAATTTCACCGTACACTCTACACCAAAGGTATAAACTCATCTAACAACAACCAACGCTACAATCCTCATAGAAGGTTCTCCATTTACTGAGTGCACTGAGTTGACGATTAATCAAATACGCACATTGTTTGTATTTTATTAGCATTGCATCGCTACTCAAATGTCTTTCGTTTTTTATATTCGAAACTATGTAATACATAATAATGCACACGAAGCAATAAATTTTAGTATTTGGAAGTCTTTTTTTCTTTCTGAAAAAATCTAATATACACAGTATATATATATATATATATAAATATATATATGAATATAGGCCTATATATACATTACAAAAAAATTTTACAATTGTCAATACTGTTTTCAAAATGAAAATGATTGATTTACTGCCTCCACTAGCTGTCTTAAAGTGTAAACGAAGAGAGTTTTTTCAAAAATACTTTTTTATGGTAATTTCTATATGTCATTGATACGTTTATATTACTGCAATTGTGACAATGCTGAAGAAATTAGTATTGGCAGTTTTAGTTTACCCGTCTTTTTTGAATTCTTCTTGAATTCGTATTTAGTGGGATATATGTATACTGTATATATA
>CABFPE010000163.1:302885-322186 GCA_900660155.1 Hofstenia miamia | reverse complement strand
ATATATATATATATATATATATATATATATAGCCACATTCTTTTCAAAAGGGTAGTTTGAGTAATTAGTGGGGTATATACAACCTATATATACGAATAAGAAAATCTTCATTCATTCAATAAGCTCTTCTCAATTACAAATCTGATGACATCAAATAACGTCATAAAAGTGTACAAAACGATACTTACATTAGAATTAAACATGTGTAGGTTTTCACTTCAGGTATTTATGAATATCACAGTAATACATGTATATGCATATGTACATAGATATTAATGCATGAATCAGCCACATTCATCAATCTTGGATCATTATTGGACCGCTCATTCAAAGCAGAGGTGGGATCAGAAATCATGTTCTGCAACTTAAATTTGAAAAACAGTTTAATTGTCTTGAAAAAGGGCAATTTCAAATTTGTTCACTCACCCATCAGTCAGAATGAACAAGCATTTGCCCTTAAAATTATCTCAATAAATGATCTATGAATAGCTTTTGAAAAGAATAATCAATATGAAAATATTAAAACAGGAGCATGTAAACCCAAATTATTGAATAATAATAATAATATTGGCATTTTAATTGCAAACTTCAATAAAACATTAGTACATAAGAAAAAAAATTCTTTCATAATTTTGCAATAAAGTATACATCAAGTGAATTACTTTGAATTTTCAACATGACTTTTTGATAAAAACTTCAACAAATTTTATTTTTTTTATTATAAATCTAAAATGACATTAATTTAGAGTAAAATTTAAACTTAAAATTAAATCAAGGCAGAATTGGCGATTTTCTTATTCAACCTGCTTGGATATTATTTTAAAATAATTGTCCAATACTTTTAAATTGCATTTTTGGTAAAATATTTCATTGCATTGATCTAATACCAATAAATTTTGTTTTGGAAACAACATATTTAGCCTCAAATGTGCTATCTGTTAGAAAAATTCTCCAATGGTAACTAAGATATTGATCAGATTAATTGTGCACATAAAGTATAATATTTATAATAAGTTTATCTAAGTAGAATAGAAATATATGAATGGGTCTTGAGAGATAATTGTAGCTAAATCAATCTATTCCTCAGGAACCTGAAGTAGGTTACGTATAGTAAAATCATATGTTGTGAAGTTCGACAGCAGAGTTGTAGCTAAAAATTTTAAACATATTTACCACTTATGGTGTTATCTAAATACTCCTACTGTGATTTGTCATTAACCATTTAATAAGTAGTTTTTTCATAAGTGCTTTAACATATTTTTTTACTTTTTGCAGACACAATCATGATAAAATACAAACTGTTACAAAATCATAAAAACTTAATATATTCTGTTAGGAGATTTTATCAGTGTCTTGTATTACGAAAATAAGATGCCTTTTAAAAAAATTATTCTATCAGAATTGACCTGTGTTGCTTTCTTGAGGCAGCTGCTTCAGGTAGACTTGGCCCAATACTTCAAACTGATTAATAAATTCTAACAACTCAATGACTATATAAAGAAAAATAAAAAAATATATTCTATTTTAAAATAATTTTTCGGTAGCTAATCTACCCCAGCTACCTCTTGGCCACACCACTGATATATATATATATATATATATATATGGAAAAAATTGTACTGAGTATTTGGATAAAAATAGTGTTGCCGTATGTTTCCACTGCTGAGTGGTCACATTGAAAAGGGTTTTACGGAAATTGGAGTGAATAACTGGAAAAGGGGTGTCGAAAAAATTTAAGAAACATAGCACTGCCGAAAGCCATAAACGTCATTTTCACATTGGCAAAGTTACCAACAAAGCATTAAAGAAGGAGGCATTATTTCAAAGTTGTCAACAAAGCATTCTTACATTATCCATGAAAATTGGGAATATCTTTCAAAAGTTTCAAAGATAATAATCGTTCTTGCAAAGCAAGGGATACCATTGCGGCAAGGCGATAAAAGTGATAAATCATCAAATCAGAGAGGAAACTTTTAGGCACTTTGTTTGCTTATTGCTGATATAGACAATGCCCAAAAATGCTACTTACCTTATTGAAGACATACAAATTTATCAAAAATTTGTGCCCCCAATTTATAACCTTTGGCTACGGCTTTGCCCAACCCATAATCGCACTCGCATTTATAACAAAAGTCATACCCAACCCGCATATATATACCATAAACTGGGGTAACATTGAACACTTTACACATATTCCTGTTTATATATTTCAGAAATCAAGACAAAACTGCAAAACTTTGCTCTTTTATAATGGGGGTGGACCTAATGGGTGATGTTCATGGAGATGTAACCTATCCATAATAATATAGAATTTGTAAAAAAACACAAAAATATGGGCGTTCAAAGTTGTTGTTTATAGTCTTTAAAAATCTAGGTGGGCCGTCTTAACCAAAACCATAATCGTAAATTCTGTCATCACAGCTGCTACATTTCATGTGGTCCAATTTGTTACTTTGTTTTCTTGAAGAAAAAATTTATTTTAGAGCTGCCTTATTACTTGTTCTAGATAGACATATTTTATCTGTTTATCGCGTCATTCAGTTATAATGAAAAAACTGAATTTTATGAAATCTGTCATTATTTCATTGATATTTATCACAATTTCATGCAAAAGTTGACTTTTCATTGTTACTTTTGAACTTTAAATATAGTTAACTGTAAGTTTCTCTAAGCGATTTTGTAATTTAATCTTAACAAAAAACTGAAAAGAACATCTATTTCAATGGAAAACATCGGTAATTATTCACTTATTATTCAAAACTTATGAAGCAATTAATGAAACTGAATACATCATTAATTTGAAGAGCATCCCACACTTGAATAATTATTCTTAATGTTAAGCTCATAAGTTTAAAATTGAGATTCAGTAATGACTTAATTATGAAGTAACTTTATTTTTAATATTACCTCAACTCCTAATGAACGGCAACGGTTGGGTGTGTATAATTCTGTTTCATCCCCAGCATAATACCAAATTTTGAATTTCATTTGCACATATATTATAAAGATATGGCAAGTGTTTGCCAAATATTTGGCAAACTTTCAAAAGATTTGTTGAATAATTTTGTATTTTTCAAAGTATTTCAAAAATATTATCTGAATCAATCGATCTAACATCCACAAAGTTCCATTATTTATCAATTTATAGTAGTAGTTGACAGAACTGCTTCCACATTATACATATACCAATGTTATGTTTCAAAAAAGTGCTTTGAATTCACTATTATATATTAACGATTCGTACTATTGCCAAACGTTCTTAGGGTTAATTAGAATGTTTTGCTATAGTACAGAGCGTTAACATTTGTATTTTTAAGGATAGACTGGAATTCTTGATTAGGGTGTGTTAATTGCATTCCATAGATCTTATCTAATTTAGCACTCTTTTATGATATACCTATTCAATATTACGTTATTTCAGCAATACGCTTTGCAAATTTGCTTAACTAATTATTTAACAATATTGGTTGATTCATTATTCCGATATGGCGTAAGAGTGTACCAATGGTGATGTGAAATTCCATGTATAATATAGTCCAATTTCCTGCTTTCTTACAATGGCTTTGCTACTTTTGTATTTGAATATTAAATGATTTCACTAACATATTTCATACAAGTACTTAACATAAATAAACACTTTTGCAGTGCCGATGGCTAGTTCTTGATTTAGGTCCAAGCTTAAACCACTCTGTGTGTAAGATCATTAATTAAACAATTTGAACAATTACAGGGTGCTTACCAGTTGTGGATCCAAGGGGGGCATAAAAAACCAATGCTTTCCTCAAATTTTTCAATTTTTAATTTCAAACAAATGCAAGATTATGGCAATCCAGATATCTGACTGATGCCAACAGCTCAGTGCGAGTTTATTACAGCTTCATCAACAATTTTTCAATGATACCTATGAAATGAGTGTATCAGGTTAAACAATTACTCGAATACTTATGACCATGAATTTATCACCATACCCAAAATTCTGGCTCTGGGCCTTACTGTATTGCTATGCAAATTACAAGCATAAATTTTGACATCAGGAAATTTTTACCCATGTATTAAATACCTAATTGAATTTTAGGTTGGGTTAATTTCAGGGTTGCCATGAATCTGGATCTAGAATTGGAGTGATCCGATTCATGGACATCCATTGGATATAGATCAGAAAAATTATTTTATGGATATCCATGGACCATTGTGGATCAAATATAGAGATAAATAGATACATTTATTCAATATTTTGGTAAATTTTAAAGTAAGATAGCTAAAAAATGAGCAATGAAAATAAACTTACAGCGATTTTTTGAGAATATTATACATGTGTATTTGCACCAATCACATTAAACTATGTTTGGTATAATAATCCAAATATTAGGCCTTGCTTAAAACACTCCATGCATTGAGATTCAGTGTAATTTTCTGTCAGGAGTTTTGAATTTTTGTTGGGGAAAATCTGAGCCATTTATATCATAATATCATACAATTAGGAATGGTTATGATTATCGCATCTATTAAATAAGCTGGCCAAATACCAAAATACCATATATTGTTAATCAATTATTAAAAAACGTAAACAATAAAATATTGGGACTACTTCAACTATCTTCAACTTCTGCAATCTTTATATTTCCTCTGCCAACTCTCTGTACTTGTCTATCTTATCTTTCTCTTTGCTTTTTATCTTCTTATTTTTTGGTATCACTGTCTAAAATTGCTCCAATTTTTATCTACCCCTATAATGTTTGCCCTCATACTCCTTGATCGTCTGAATGTTGAAATCCCAAAATATCTTACCCTTCTCATTTTCAATGATGCCCTGTGGCTTATGCTCACAACATTTATTTCCTGTGTCTAACCTATACTGCTTACTTGAGCTCCAGTGCACCATTCTTGCCACTTTTATATGTGTGAACTTATAGTAATACTGAGCAAACTTCTCACATCCTGCATCAGATGAGCTACTGCCTCTAGGTTTTTCCTACACAAATTACACTCAACACTTCTATTTATGTGCTTTTGCATCCAATTTTTCTTTATTGCTAGCTCCTTTACTGTCATTATCAGTGTTTATGCTTCTCTTTTTTAGACCTGCCTTCTTTAGCCACTTGTTTTTTCAATTCTGCAACAACTTTTTGCATTGATCTAGTATTCTGCACGCATCCAATTTTGATATATCTTCTGTGTCTTCCTGCTTCTATTCTACACTGAAATTATTTCGTTCTCTAAACATCTGTTCTTATCTTTCTTTATTCACTACTGGGTTGCTCTTAAAGTATACCTTTAGTCATTTTGTTTCTGCTTCTACAGCATCCTCTCCACATAGTAGTACTTTCCCTAATTGGGTGTTTGCCATGTACATTCTATCTACACATATCTTAATTTATGTTGAATGCTGTCTGTTGCTAGTACCTTCCTAGTCCCCTTATCTAAGTAACTCAGTTCATTCTTGTTCCAACTATATCTGCTGAGTATTTATACACTGGTATTTCCCACAAACTAATTGCCTTTATGGTGTTCTGCCAATTCAAAGCTAACTTCTGTAGTATCTTGATTATCCCTCATGTATTTATTTCTTAGCATCATCCTCATTACATTGTAAACTCTTCTATCTATCCCTATCAATCCTAAGTACATTTGCCTTTCCTTTACCTTCTCAATCTTACCCTCACTGATAATCCTCAACCCGCCTCCATCTGCACAATTGCCCATGAACATTGACACACTTTCCTAAAAATAGTAATTATTATAATAATGAAAATAATATTATTATTATTATCATTTTTATTATTATTATTAATATTGTCTCCTGCAGAAAACACTAGATGTTTCTTCAATGAAATATTTCAGTAGCATGGCATTTTAATGACTTGGATTTTAATATTTTAGACTGCAAATTACAATATTATGGATTAGTTATAGCTTCTAGAAAATTTATAAGCAGTTTTTTGGAAAACAGATTGCAGAGAGAAAGGATTGATAATAAATATTCAAGCTATATTGGGATAAATAGAGGAGTACCAGAGGGTACAGTACTGAACCTGATTCCTTACAGTTTATATGTGAATGATATATCTAGTTATTTAACAGAATGTGATATAATACAATATGCTGATGATATTTGATTATAAACAGGAATACAAGTCCATTTATTGCTGCTAAGTTAGTACAAAAATAACATCATGAGAACAGACTATCCAATGAAAACACAGTTCATTATATTCAACCCAGGGGAAGTTAAAGAGATCATTGGGAAAATTGAATTGAAAGTTAGTGAAGATAATTGTCTAATAGAAAAGTTGAATGAGATCCAATACTTAGGCATAGAAATGGACCAGGATTTCACACATAAGAGCATCATTAAGAAGAAATGCAGCAGGCTTTCATTATCTAAAACAAATCAGAAATTTTGAAAAGTAAGCTATGATTGAAGCCTATTTATTAAATCAGTATAATTAGGGAAGCATTCTAATAAATAACATAAGGACCACAGAGAGTAGTAATATAAGTCCTGGTTTTCTAAAAGTGGTCATTTTTTAATAACTTCTTACATTTTTCTATTGATTTTGATATGAAAAAAGTCGTTTTTTAGAAATTCAGGTTTTTACAGCCAGGGGTAAAAAAACTGCAGCCATACCAATATAAGTAATTATTTAATTATACCCCATTTTAAACTATGCATCATTATGTTTTTGATCAATTTTTTTGCATTTTTTATAAAATCTACCATTTGCAGACATCCCCCAATGTTCTTAAAGCCACTTTGAAGCCATGTTATTAGTGTAAATCTTAGTATATAAGGAGAAATTTGATTGTTTGAATGAACATTTCAGCCATATTACAATTTTATGAAAAATATATTCATAAGAATGGAAGTATACTTCTGCTCTTGGAGCTGTTACATATCTATACAAATATATCATATAATATACATGCGTTTTGTTTTGTATGAATTACACAGGGACCAAATGTATGAAAAATGAATCCATAAGAACAGAAGTATACTTCTGCTCTTGCAGCTGTTACATATCTATACAAATATATCATATAAAATACATGCATTTTGTTTTGTTAGAATTATACAGGGACCAAATGTATGAAAAATGAATCCATAAGAACAGAAGTAATATAAAATACATGTGTTTTGTATTGTTAGAATTAATAGTGACTTTTCACAAAATGATTATGTAAATAATAGATAGAAATGTAAAATACAAATAGGGAACATCTCCAATAAATAGCCTTCACCAAAATTCCTCAGAGTAATTCAAATTTTCAAGAATTAAGGTTGAATATCTTCTTAAGAGTTGCCCATGCACCACTTATTGTTGCAGATTGTAAAAATGTAGAAAAATGCTCTTTCTCTTTAATACATTGAAGCTTGACATGGTATAAAATATTACCTGCACATGATGCAAGAAACACATTTCTTAATTGCACTTCTTCACCAATGTTTTTTAATTGACTTTGGGGGTTTGTCAGATGTGTGATTCTCAAAGTTTATATATGAAGGGCAATTGCTCAGAGAGTTTAATAAAATTTCTTTGATCTTTTTTAATTTCTTGATTTTGGAAGGATTCACATCTTCATCAACAATTTCAGGATTAAATTGTAGTTGATATTTATTGGTAAAAATTCTTGAAATTTTTAAAAAGTCCTCTTTATTATTTTTTTGATATAATTTAGGGAAGTTTGAAAAAGATATTGGAAATCACTTCCAACTACGTCACTATCCATTAAAATTGCTGTTTGGTGAAGACTTTACTAAAAATTTCATAGTAAACAGCTGTAAATCAAAGTTTTTAAATTTTCATAAATCATATTCATATTATAGCTATATGAATGTTGGACCAAGAAATCATAGTGCAAGAATATGTAATTTTTGAAAACATTGTGTTGTTCTTTAATGTAGGTGGAAAATATATCTAACTGCCCAATCATAATCAATCATTAAAAATATATACAAAAATGTAGTACTTAGAAAACATAATTTGTTCTGAATTGAAAGGAAACTTTATAAAAACCTTAAACAAAGCAGAACTTAGAGAACAAAATCTTTTAAATTAATAAAAGTTAACAAATTCAATAAATAATTATATTAGTAATAAATAAAGGTACATACTTACTTGTTTCATTGAAAAAAATGGAAAATGCTAGCTTTGTAGCATGTGCATAAGACATAGGAGGATTTATGTCAGTAGTATGTCAATAATATCCACTTATACAAAAAAAACTAACATATATTGTTAATTGATATTGATATGCAGCTATCAATCAAACTTAATTCAAAAGTTTCATCCATGTACAACCAGAATAGACACAGCTACATAACTTTAATGTTACACTTGATGAATGCATCAAAAGAATACTAACATATGTTGTTAATTGACACTAATATGTAGCTGTCCATCAATTTAATGTTTCAAAATAAATTTATTAATTCTAAAAAATTATCCTTGTCATTTAATATTATAATTATTTGAATGAACAACCAGGCTATTTTTAACTATGAATTTAACTAAATATTTAAAAGAAGCCATATGGAAAATTCTCATTATTATTTAAGTAATATCTTTTATCATCATATGGAGAGATAGAAGTCTTCTCTGTGTTGATTAAACTTATTTTGTGTTTTTATTTCTCAAAGTATAATTGTTTGAAACACCAACTTTATTTTTTCTAAACATTTTTTACAATCTTTAAAAGTTAACTTCAAAGCAATGAATTGATATAAATAAATACTTTCAGGAGTTTCTATCTTAAAATAACCAGAAATCTTTTTAAATCATTCATTGAATAATTCATGAATCTTATCAAAATTATTAAAATCAAATAATTTGTAATTGTCATTAAGTGTTTTCAAATCATTAAATATATCTTTAGTTTTTATATTTAAAATGAAACTGTCTGTATCCATATAATTTAAAGTTATATTATTTTCACCAAAAATGGTTGTAAGACATCATAATAAGTTTCATACANTCAATAAATAATTATATTAGTAATAAATAAAGGTACATACTTACTTGTTTCNAAATCTTTTTAAATCATTCATTGAATAATTCATGAATCTTATCAAAATTATTAAAATCAAATAATTTGTAATTGTCATTAAGTGTTTTCAAATCATTAAATATATCTTTAGTTTTTATATTTAAAATGAAACTGTCTGTATCCATATAATTTAAAGTTATATTATTTTCACCAAAAATGGTTGTAAGACATCATAATAAGTTTCATACATTAACAATTCTAAAACAGTAAATCCAAGATACATTGGTTTATCAAACTTCAATTTAGTTTGATGGTAATGATATAACAGAAAATTGTCAAAATTGGAATGTGTTTTAAATTATAATTTGCTTTTTTCATTAATTAATTTTTCTGTAGTCTCAGTTTTATTAAACATTTTTAAATTAATCTGTCCTCTAATATTTTCACAAGTTTTTCCAAAGAAAGCATTATTTAAAAGTTTATAAAAATCTTTTTCAAAACTATTTTTTGATTTTAAACACATGTTAGTGTTATGGTCAATATATTTTGCTAAAACTTTCTTCTGTTTAAATGAAATTACCCATTTCCATAGCCATTTGTAAATAAAACTTTAATAGCCTTTAATGGCAAAAATAGAATTTTTTATCATATTGATCACAAATAAGCTTTGGTGTACAACAAACAGTTTTAAGAGCAATTTTATTTTGATATTCACTATATTCAGAAGGGTCTACCATTCTTTTAACTTGACAAAATGGAAAGTTTTTTGTTTTATTTTTCAATTTATTCAGATATGATAAGTCACACTCAAAAAATATCCAATAGGACTGTTGTCAGAAGTTCTGATTATTTTCTCAATTAGGTCCCCATTTACATCTAAGAACTTAAAATCACTATAAGGAAGGTTTTGTTTCATTGAGAAGCCATACAGATTATTTGCATCAATATACAAAATTTTATTTTCATCTGTTGATTTAATATATCTATCCCCCATTACAGAACTAATCCCACCCCAAATATTTTGTTGAATTGAAAGTACAATGTCACATTCATAAATTTTTATCCACATTGCCAATATATCCAGGTAATGAGTATGTGTAACATGGATTTAAATCATATTTTCCTTTACCAAGTTTAATAAAATTTTCAAAAATATCTACTAGTGATAGGGCATCAACACTTAAATATAACATTGTCAATTCCTTTCCAGATTATTGCAATACTTTTTAATTACTTTATTAGTTCTTTCTATTTCATCTTCATTTGGAGCCTTTTGCGTTAGAGTTGAAAAGTAGTCTAATTTTTTATCTGGAAGTTTTTCATAAGATTCAGGAGTATCAAAAAATTCATATGGGTAAGCTAATTTAGTTTGTATAAGTTCACATTGTTCTAAATATTTCTCTAGAATAAGCTTTTCCTCAAGATTATTTGATAAATTATTTAATGATGATATAAGAAATCTGTAAGAATCTAAAAACCTTATACAACCATATTGTAATGAAATATATTCTTCTTCAGTTTTACATAAGGGTTTAATAACCAACTTTTCTTTACATTTAAATAATTCATTGAAAAATAAATGTGAATCATATCATGAATAATTATGAATATACAAAGGTACAAAAGCCATTTGTTGGTTTTGTGCCATCAAATTACAATTATTACAAGCTGCACCTCTGCATTTCTAAGTTAAATGACAATGATCTCTTACTAAAGAGCCCTTTGGGCCTTTTGTGCATCCACATAAATAACATTCCTTTGAATTTTCAAATTCTTCATTTTATCTTTAGTAATTTTCATTGAAATGTCACATTTAAACAAAAAGAAAAACTTTAATTTCTTGAACAAATACTTCAACACAATCTTTTCCAAAATAAGAGATGTATTTTGACTTACATAGTTCAGGAATATCTGATTTTAGGTATATTCCAAAAGCAATAGATAATTGAGTACATAAAATTGTAGTTTTATCATCATCAGATATTTTACATTTACTCTTGACCTTTTCATTATAACATTCAAAATCCACATAAATTTTAAATGGAACATCTATTTTATAATGATAATTTTTTAATTTAATTTGATATTCTTTTGGAAAATATAATTGTGTTGTGTCTTCATTTTTACATAATCTAATGACTTTCAAAAGTTGACTTTTTTCTACATTTTAACAAACACAAAAGTATAGTTTATCTTTACTTAAATCTTTGTATAGTACACATTTCAAGTTTTTTTATTAGAACAAAGTGATTTTCATACACTCCTAAATCAATTGCATTTTCATCAGAATAATTAATAGGTAATACATTATATGAAGTTGCCCTTTCCCCCAAAACTTTTAGCTCATAAACATTAACTTTTATTCCAATTGTTTAATAAATTTTTCAATTCCATTTCTTGTTATTGGAAATGTTATTCTATTTAAATTGTATTTATCTAGATATTTTTCATAAATGGATGTTCTATTTTGATTCTTAGAACTAGGGTGTTGTGCTGCAATTATTGACCACAAAAAACACTTATCATCATTATTAATAACATTTAAAATTGAATAAGATTTAATTGGTAATTCTATTAAAACACAGGGAGAGAATGCTCTCCCCTTAAGGGAAACAAATTTACAAACTCAAAAAGGAACTTCTATTAATAGTGGAATACCTGAAGCTACACATTCTTATCAAGAAAATGATAGTAACAACATAGAAATAGAAATCAAGATTTTAAGATATAAAATAATGCTACTGAGCTCTAACTCATGTTGTCTAATTTCTTTTGAATGTAATTCTGTGTAGGGATGTACTTTTACTAACTGCTTTACTCCATTAATACTCTTAGTTAACTTTAATTAACTATATAGTAATTGAACACTGTTTAGGTGTGGACTGAATGTTGCAGTTCTCCTGTTGACTGATCATTCATGAGGCCTCTGGCCAACTCTGATCTCCAAACCTTTCAACAAGTAGTTGTCTTCATTATCAATGGATTATTTCCAGATCTCAGCTTGATGAAGTAGCTTATGTGTTCCCTATCCTAACTCAGTGCAACCCTCAAGGCTGGATATAACTGACTAAAACTCAATTTGTAATGTGTAATTTATACTTGCAACCTGGAAATGTCACTAGCTGCTGAATAAATATTTATTTAGCAATTAATGAAAAATACTGGCTTTAATTAGTCTCAATAATTAAATTGATAATTGCTTGCAGCTTTCTAACTTACATTTAATTAGTAATACATGCTCAGTCTTGTTATCAGTCTATATATAGATTGCCTACTTAGTCTAATTAATATTAAATATAATAATCTATGATTGTTTATCCAACCATTTCTCTGAGGTTTTATTATTGCATACATGTTGATGAAAGAATCAATAGTCATCTAAACAGAGAAAAACTCCTAATCATATTCCTAACCTAGATGCAGTTTCATGGCTTGGATCAAGGACCCTTGAATCACTACCAATATGTGCCCTCACCACTACTAATGCATTTACTGTTTAGCTTGACATGATTTAAAAATAAGCAAACTGAATTAAATCTAAAGATAAGATTTTAAAAGAATTTACTTCAACAGTTCTCCAAATGATTTTATTCTATTTACAGTTCCAGATCAAAAAGTACCTGTTGATTTGAATTTTAAATCATCTGCAAAAATGGCTAAAAAATAATGGAAGTGATATTGTCCCCTTTGTTTCACCAAATTGTTTCATCAAGTACTGTTTGGTTATGGTTGTTTCTTATTTGCATTTTACAAAATTAATGATGCTAAACTTAAATTGATTTTGATTTACAATCAATATTAATTTAATCATAATTTGCTGATAATGTAGAGTCACTCAGGGCACCCTTTTTAATTTTTAATTCAATTATTTCACACTCTAATCAATTGGTGCTAATTTTGCATTCTATTTTAGTAATTTGTCTATTTTTAAGTGTAGTTTTCTGAAAAAATTAATTGTCATCCCCTCAAATTATAGAGATGTGTGATTGCTTGCTTAATTTGCAAGGGAATTCATGTGACAACTTTGTAAACAAATTACCAGTAATTATTTACTGATTTTTGTTTAATGGTAGGGAAGACATTGTAGCCAAGCCCAATAAAAGTTTCATCTTGCTTGGACATTGTTACTTTTTTCTTTCTTATTAAATTACTAACAGTTTTAGGTGTTATGGATTTTATAATAATTAATTTTGTGTAAGATCCAGCAATAATTTGGGAGTTACTCCACTTTGCCTAGGGTGATAACTAGCCCTTTGACAGTTGGCAGCCCATATTGTGGTTGCTTTAAGGCTAAGTATACATGTAGGGAATAACAACTTTCACTTCAATTGTTTTTGTACATGCACTTAACATCACATGATGCAAATATAATATGCCATTTGCCAATGAGAATGAATGGTAACTACATGCTATTATTATATTTGTTTACATGAGCTGAGATAACAAGAACTATGAACTAAATTGTTTATTTGAGCTAGAAATTAATACTTGAGACACACAATTGGCAACTTGGCAAGTCAGGATAACTTTCTTGATATGGCTTTGGTGTGATGCAGTGTGAATTGGTTGCTATATGGAATGGTTTCTTAGTGATTGGTTTCAGTTTTTCTTTAATGAAATGGGTGAACTACCAATGTTCTTCTTTTTCTGTTAGAATGCAGGTCACTCTCTGCAATGGCTATCTTTGCAAACTTCAGAAGAACCTAAGAGTTACCCAGTGCTGCTTGAGTGGTGAGAGTGCCCGTGTGATTCTACATGGTGACCCTGAGGTGATACAGAACTGTTCTTGTTGTTTTTCTGTATTCAGTTTTGTTTTTTCAACTTGGTGTGAGTCAGCTGGGATGGATCTCACCTGACTGCAAATCTATTTCACTGCCAATCAATGCATAATACTACCTCTTACAGTATTTTCACTTTGCAATTCTGTGATCTGAAGCTGTTACCAAACACTGGTTGTTTTTACTTGGTCTTGGTTGTTATATTGTTGTTGTCTGGTTGTTCTAGTAATTGGAATAATTATTGTGCCCTACACTGTGCTGCTTACTGTCAGTTGTTATTTGTTTCTCCTAATCAGTTGTATGTTTTCTGCCAAGTTGTTGGAATTGTTTTTCTGAATTCTTCTTACTTTTTCTGAATGGATTTTAGTAGTTTGTCTAGTAATAGGACTCCCACTCAGGGTTTCCCCAGTGTGAGCACTAGAACTGCCAATGTTCTTCTTTTTCTATTAGAACACAGGTTGCTCTCTGCAATGGCTATCTTTGCAACATTCAGAAAACCTAGAGTTACCCAGTGTCACTTGAGTGGTGAGAGCACCCCTGTGATTCTACAATAATCTTCCTCTAATGACTAATCTCTTCTTTGTTTTTCTTTAGCAGCATTAATTCTTGGATTATGCTAAAATAAATCAGATTGAAAATAATAAGTTAGATATATCAGAGTATAATCTTTTTAATAGAAATTTAAATATGTGCAGCAAGAAAATTATAAATGTTCAAGATGGTGAACAAGAAAGGGATACTATTAACAAACAACAAATGGAAAATGATGTTGAAAAAAACTTGCAAACAATGAAAACAAGATTTTGCAAATTATTAAGCAGTCCAATGCTCAATTATGTGGTGTTGAGTCTATGCATAATTTCTATTCAAATTTACAAGACAATTACTAAAAGAATATTGAATTATTTGAAAGAACCAAAGGTGGAAAAACATTTGCAGAGAATTGTGAATGTGGTTTTAAAAAGACTTATGCAATATCACAATTCTCTGAAAAAATATGGTTATTTGGTATGATAAAAACTTTGGAACATACTGGAGCTGCTTATTAAAATCAATTTTTTAAAACTGAAACCATGAGCAAGCTTTAGAATTTCCTACCTATGGTGATCAAGTTTTTGACAAAATTTCAATAGAAAATGGTTATATTTATATTAGAAATGCATATAGTTACATTTCACTTTCAGGAATTTGTATCTTATCAAAAAATTGCTATAATATGTTACAATTAAAAAATGATACTATACAATAATTAATACCTTTGTACATTTTAGAGGTAAATATGTTTTTAGCAGTGCTGGGATTTTGTCTAGCAACTTGACTTTATTTAATTTACCAAAAACAATAAGATTTGCAGTAGTTTGTGAAAAATCAAAAGATGTTTATGTCCAAATTACTAAATTTGGTTTATTGTCTGTACACAATTTAGTGATAGAAGAAACATTTGTTTCCTTAAATAATATATATATTTTGACACCACTGATTTGTTTTGGAATGATATTGAACTAAATAGTAGTACTGACAACAGTGATATTATTAAAGGAATGGAATTTGATACTGAATTTAAAAACACTTATAATCTTGATTTGCAACATTGTCAATATAAGGTAATTGGTACACAGGTATTCTTTAGAGGAATATGCAAAGGAATAAGCACAACTTGCAAAAGCATGCAAATATAATTAAAATTAATCAGAAAATTACATATAGTTTAGAATATAATAAATTAATATTTGGACTAGCTACATCTAATAGTATAAATACTATAAATACTATAAAATGGATTAGTTTTTTATTTCCTTCCTAAAACAAATTATTGAAATTAATTTTTCTAATCTCTTATATAGAAATGAGTAAGAGTTCAAATTGTAAGTGAACCAATTATACTGAAAGCAGTAAATAATACCAAGACAGGAGAAAATGGTCAAAGTTTTTGAGTGCAATTTATGGGTTGTTGTAATGAAACAAGGAACATGAATTAACCAGTCCAAAAGAAGTTATAAAATATGTATTACATCACATTAAAATAAAAATATTATCCTAAGCTAAATCCTCTGATTCTGAAGTCTTGTTTAGCTTACCAATGCCTTTATATGGTTAATTTTGAGAAGAATATTTCTATAAGTGATGTATTAGATAAATTCAACCAGGAAATTGGTTTGATTGGTCTAGGAGAAGGATGTTTAACAAACTTGTTTGAATATTTATTTGGAACTATTCAATGTTGTCATACAAATTCAATCCTCCATGCCAGTTATGGTCAATTTTACAATGAATATGGATTAGGTAGGGGCTATTCTTATGCTATTAAAAATACTTGTCATTTCTTAAAGAAAAACCCTTTGTTAGGACATCTGACAGTTTTTATGTTTTGCTTAAGAAATAAGGTGTAATTAAAAGTAGAAGCACTGAATTTCATGTAAACATTTTGAACAACAAGTGGCTTCAAAAACATTGGGGATGTCCATAAAAGGCAGGTTTTCTAAGAAAATGCAAAAAATTGATTAAGAACATATAAATTGGTGCATAGTTTAAAAGGGGGCATAACTGAATAATTATTTATATGGTTATGGCTGTAAAATCCTGAATTTCCAAAAAACGCCTTTTTTCTTATCATCAATAGAAAAGTGTAAAAAGTTAATAAAAAATGATCACTTTTAGAAAACTGCATATATGCAACTGGGAATTTTATTACACACATAAATAAAACATTTAGTTGGTCCATTGGTACAATATTTATTATTCATACACTTAATTCAGGTGAAAGAAAACCTATTTATTGTATATTAACACCTATCTATATTACCATATATGCAACATTAAAAAACTTGTATAAACACATTAACAACTTGACCTTTGGTAATAGCATTGTCAATAATTATGTAAATTTTTCTAGACATGAGGCAATTCATAAATAGGAAGGAAAAACAGATTCAGGAAGGCTGCATACATCTCTAGGCTTGTCAAATGTGGAAAAAATTAGATATAAAACTGATTAAAGCTCCAAATTTAAGAAATGCTAAAAAAAATTTTTAATCAAAATCTACTTGCATATCAATACACTTTTGGATATTCAAACCACCTTAATGACTGAAGGCATTTCTAAAAGCATATTTTGAATATTTTAATTATCTTAGTTTGTCTAAATTTAAATTGATTTGTTTAATTATATTTTATTATTTATATATATATATATGAGATTATATAAATATATGAGATTTTTTCATTTGCAAAACATGCTAAATTTAATGGTTGTCTGTTAAAAAACTTTTTAAGTATTGACTTTCAATTTTCACAGAAAGCATGTCATAGCCCAAAGATCAATCCTTTAATTTTAGAGCTAATGCAAATCTTCCACTGTCAATAAAAATAAAGTTGTGAGTAAATACAGAGAGGGGTACAAGGAGTCAAAAAGTACATTTTCATATTTTGTGAAAATTGGGAAAATTTTTGCATTTTAAAAATATAGTCTGACTTCATTATATGAACAGTGAAAAACATGAAAAAATTTATTTAGGGTTTCATAACAAAAAAGGGTAAAACCTGCAACTCCATGTTCCATACTTTTGAAAATTGGTCTATTTATGCTTTGTGCAGCTAAAATTGCTATTTTGAAATACAAAGTGTAGAATATATACATATATATATATATATATATATATATATAGTATTTCACAAAAGTTTGGGAAACTTTCCAAATTTAGAAATATAATAACACAATATAGAAACAATATGACAACACCGTGTAGAAAGTAAATAGTTAATTCAGAAAAACTCACTAATATTTTGTATGTCAGCCATTATTGGCTAAACACACAGCAATGCGATTTGACATTGACTTGACCAGCTTTCTACAATAATCATCAGTAATCTCTGTGCACCATACCACTTTAATTTGGCACTTCAGATCATCAAGCAATGTGCATTAGCACTTCCTCAGACATTTGATGTTATGCCAGCAATTTTCTATGAAGTTGAGGTCTGGGGAGTTTCCTGGCCAGTTCTCAAGCAGCTGAAAGTCTTGTAATGGAATTCACTGCTGCACAACTTTGGCGCTTTGGCAAGGAGCACAATCTTATTGCAGTAATGATGTTCTACTAAGCTGCATAAACATAGGAACTTTCTCCTGAATTATTTTGAGGTAGGCCTTGGCTGTAACTGTCTTGTTGTGAGGAAGAAAATGCAGACCATCACGCCCATTTGCATTTATGACACTCCAAATCAACACAGAAGGTGCTGGGCAGACTTTGGAGACAATCGGGGTTTGGTGGCTGGATTGCACAATGAAAGGTCAAAGGTAGTATTCAATTGACGCCTAATGATGTGTGTTGATACATTCTGCACTACCGCAGCTAGATTTGCTTTGACTTCAGAAGATGAAGAGAATGGTTGATTCACGACTTTGTGGTGAATGAGACAGTCAGTCTGAGGGGTTGTCACTTTTGGTCTTTAAGACCACCTGTGAGAGGAAAAATTTTGCAGTTGCTGATAGTGAGTAACACTTCTGTATACCAAAGATACTGACATGTGTATTCTAACAACTATAGCACAATAATTGTACCCCTCCTCATACAAGATATGAATTTGATCACACTTTGTTGGTGAAATTTCACTACCATGGACCATATTTCAAACTATAATGATAGTGCTTTTTCAGTGAAAATGTATTTTGTGTAAATCTAAANATGTGCATACAAAATACTAAAAAAGCATATATAAAAACATATGAAAAAATGAAAAGAATTCTAAAGAAAAAATTACTGTGTGATATTTGATTGTTATTAAAATTCAAAATATGTTTGAGCCATATATTCTAAGTTTGCCAGCTTCCCACACTTGTAGTGAATTCTTCACTACATTGTTGAGTAATTATAGAGCTATTCTTAGGATGCATTTTTCAAGTATATTTATCTTTGTTCTAAAACAGTCTTGCAAATAGTAGTCTATACACCCATTGCCATCACTAAAAGTGTAATCATCATAACATCATTACATTTTTCCAAATTAGAAAATCTTGCAGGTACATAGCTACATAAATTAATTTTACAAAGTGTACATATATATATATATATACATATATTGGTGCTGGGTATTTTTCAGAAAAAATATACTGGTGCTCAGTACAACTTCTGGTGCTGGGTATATGGGTTTTTAAAAAAATTTGAATTTGGGATTAATTTTCTGTACATAATATCAAATGTTTCCTAATTAACATATCTGTCAAAAAAATTGGCTAATTTTATTTTGAAGCCTCATATGGAATACTGGCACTGAGTATAAAGGTTTTTGCTCAAAACTGGCATTCAGTACAAAACAAAAAGCCTCATATACCCAGTGAAAATATATGTATATATAAGTTTGCCAGTTGTTGTTAAGCATCCATCTGATTAAGTTTATCTGTGATTTTGGATTTTGTTAATAAAGCTTATTTTGCAACATGGGATTGGGGGATATTTGAACAGTCACTGTGAGAATACTAGGATAGTAGAATAGTTAGCTGATTTCATACCAATGCCACAATATATATATATATATATATAT
>CABFPE010000163.1:208916-260060 GCA_900660155.1 Hofstenia miamia | reverse complement strand
ATATATACATATATATATATATATGATTGTCTCATGCGTGCTATCTAGAGGATCTAAAAGTGTTAAAATTTTCGTATTTAATACTTGACCAATTCTTGTTATCCTAAGCTACCATATCAATTAGTGAAATCGGCAAATTTTCATCTAAATTATTAAAAATTCGGAAATTTTTTTGGGGAAATTTTTAAAGTTTTTCCTTGATTGTGTAAAAATGCCTTAATTTCGAATTCATAAAACTTTGTCATTTCTAATTGTATTTTTCTGAAGTTTGGCCTGATAGCTCATTAGATGCTCCTCTTATATGTTTGGTTTTCAGGTTTTTACTATTCTGAAAATTTTAGCAAATATAATTGGACATAAAAAATGTTTGATTGTGTAAAATGGTTCATATTTTTATTAAGTCATGATGGATTAAAAAATCAAAAGCTAGAATTTTTAAGTATACTTATTAATTTTGATCTGTGAAAATTAAATAAATTTGATTGAAGCTTGTTGAAACTTGTTAATTTTTTGGCTTGGCAACGATTTTGAATTCTCATTTGCATAATTTATACAAAAAATTGCACAATCAAAATGCACATTCTGACGGCAATGAGAACCATAAAATCTCAGCAATCGAAGTTCGAGCTTTTTCAATAAGAAAAGCCTTCTTGGATGAAAATTGGTGACAGTATTAACCAAGAAATCCCTGCTAGTGTACGAATGGAAGAGACTGGTTTTTGAATCAGTGGGCTTAATAAATCTCACAACTAAGAGGAAGGTTGAAAATTGAATGAAACAAATTTACTGAGTTTCAGATGGCTTCACATATTTCGTGATATGCGTGAAAAGCGTTTAGATTTTCTAGACTTTTATAATGTTGTACGATTTATTATTTGTCTTGCAGGAAGTACTCCTCCTGTTGAGGAAATATTTACTGTTTTGAATTGTATTTGGATTATAAGGAAATAGAGTTTAAGTGTTGAATAATTGAAATCAGTGATAATTGCGAGACAATACAATGTCAAAAGTCTTGAAAAATTTGGATGTGCTGCGAAAGATTGATTTATCAGGAAATCATAAATGATGTATGATCAGTAATAAAATTTTTCTTCATTCTTTGAACATGGAGATCTTCAAAATGCAAAACCAAATTGCTAAAGCAATTCCTCGATCTTACTGTATCGTTGTTGAAACGCTGTATATATAGTCATTAATCATACATGTATTTACATTTATATCCTTTTATTTTTTACAAGTTGTAAATTTTAAAGCAATATTAAATTCGCGCATTTTCATTGTTAATCTATTACCACTGCTTATCGATGAGCTGTAACATATATTTGCAACTTGTAATCATACACTCTTGGCTTCATTTCTCCAAGGTCAACTGTTTTGTATGGTGAGTAACTGAACTAATTGGTTGTGCACTTCTCCGTTTTTGGACAAAATGTACCATTTTTATCCGGTCAGCCTAATTTAAACGGCTTCGATTACTAGGTCATTTTCAAATTTTTTGCACATAATTTTTCAAGATATGTTTCAAAACGTCGTATTATTTCTTATTTGTGTTTCATGTATAAATAATTTTTGCGTTTACTCATCTCTAATTTACGAATTCATTGTAGGAAACCGCGAGGGAGTGTGCAATAATTACTACGTCATGCAACGGGATGCAAAATGAAGAGTTGGAAGGTACTTTTCCAAGATCNAGTAACTGAACTAATTGGTTGTGCACTTCTCCGTTTTTTGGACAAAATTTTTATCCGGTCAGCCTAATTTAAACGGCTTCGATTATTAGGTCATTTTCAAATTTTTTGCACATAATTTTTCAAGATATGTTTCAAAACGTCGTATTATTTCTTATTTGTGTTTCATGTATAAATAATTTTTGCGTTTACTCATCTCTAATTTACGAATTCATTGTAGGAAACCGCGAGGGAGTGTGCAATAATTACTACGTCATGCAACGGGATGCAAAATGAAGAGTTGGAAGGTACTTTTCCAAGATCCGTAATATCACGGTAGCATTATTTTGGACTTGTTTTATTTGGAAAAACTAATTTCTCTTGGTTTTGATTTCATTTTTTTCACGTTTTACGATATTAATAATGCCTCAGTAACAAAGGAAAATTGTATGTCCAATGTGATTTTTACTTGGTGCAATCTCTTTTTATCTTTGGCAGAGGTATCTTAAAAATCGTGACTTTACACTAGAGGCTCCTATTTAAAAACTTGACCGAGTATGATGTACTGGGGAAATAGGGATCTAAAAAGACCAATTTAAACCTATTTAAACACGGCTTGAACAATATTGATTATTTGTATTTCTATTAACACTTGTGCAGTGTTAGTCTGTATTTGTTTTGCTTTTCGTATTTTCTTTCCCTCTCGCTTTTCACCGCTGATGTTTTTGATAACTGCAGACCTTGCGTGCGTTCGTTGTTTAAAGTTTACACCTTTTTAAATTCAAAAATTATAAGAACAGATATATAATGCATCTAAAGACGTAACGAAATGTGAATTTGAATACAATTACATTTATTTTATGAGAGTCTTGATTTGCTTCTCTAGCAACAGTTCTCCCATCATGCTTGTATTTCATTTTCCTTGACAGCGTTGTTCAAACTTCATAATATCTTGATTAAATCTTACTCCTTCTTCTTTTTAATATAATCCCATGCGACTAAATGCGAATCCAACATATGTACTTTTAAGCCCATTCGGCAACATTGCCTACAAATTACAATCAAATCTTCAACTATTATTGCATATTAGGTGGATTTCTTGTTTTTGAGAAAATTTCAATAGACATTTTTTAAAACTATCCAAAGCACCATTTTATACTTCATTGAGTGAATACGAAATTCTTCATCGTTTTTAAGCAACTTTCTAATATCGGTACCAACAAAACCGCAGGCTTAAGTTTAGCATCTAAAAGTTTCGGAAATATTTGTTGTAGAATTTCAAATGATTTAGAACAAAAGTCAAGAACCTTAATACATAGACTGATGTTTGTATGCAAGGGCAGCATAAGTATATTTTTAGATTCCAATAAATTTTGAAATTTAGTATTTTGAACTCCAATAGTAGTCTTCACGTTGTGGCCTATCGTTCTTTATATAGTGTAAAGATTTATTGCGACTATCCCTTTGGCAAAGGTAGCAAAAAATTTCGTATTAGCTCATTGCAACCCAACCACAAATGCAATCATTTTGAAGTCTCAAATTACTTTCCATTTGTAATGTTCATATTTGACAGCCTCAGCTAATGTTTTGACATTTTTGTAGACTTTCTTGTGATTTGATGAATGAGCAATTGGAATAGAGGGCAACTTATTGTCATTATACAAAATAAGTACTTTAGGTGAGTTATGAGAGATGTCGATGGAAAATTTCTATTTCTCTGTAACATCTTGAGGACATAATATCTTTATATATTTATAAATTCAAACAATTAAGAGGTTATTCAAAATATTTTATTTAGTGATGAATTTCGAATAATTTATAAATATATAGGCAAAAATCATAAATTTCACACAGTTCGTACAAACCGTTAGAATACATGTTTTACTCCACAAGTGGCAATATTATTCTATGAATGGAAAAAATGGTTATTCACTGCTAATTATGACATAGGGAGTTAGAAACACTCAAAACTAAAGCATGAGCAGAAAATGTGTCGTACTGCGTTAATCTTCTGCAATCAGAGATTTTAAGGGAAGTATCTCTTTAAAATACAAAAATATTTTATTAACGCAATACATTATGCATCATACAGGCCGGTGACGGTCTCAAAAATCTAATAACGTTGGCAGACTTGCAATTTGCTGGAATGCAAATAGAATTGTAATTGAGACCGAAAAATTGAAAATGAAGTTCATTAAATTTGTTGTTACTAGAAAAGTATTTAGAACTAATTAATTTGCGGTTGGAGATTTGAGATTGTGCATGCCCTTAATAATCTATGTTATGTTACTAGAAAAGTATTTAGAACTAATTAATTTGCGGTTGGAGATTTGAGATTGTGCATGCCCTTAATAATCTATGTTATGTTACTAGAAAAGTATTTAGAACTAATTAATTTGCGGTTGGAGATTTGAGATTGTGCATGCCCTTAATAATCTATGTTATGTTACTAGAAAAGTATTTAGAACTAATTAATTTGCGGTTGGAGATTTGAGATTGTGCATGCCCTTAATAATCTATGTTATGTTACTAGAAAAGTATTTAGAACTAATTAATTTGCGGTTGGAGATTTGAGATTGTGCATGCCCTTAATAATCTATGTTATGTTACTAGAAAAGTATTTAGAACTAATTAATTTGCGGTTGGAGATTTGAGATTGTGCATGCCCTTAATAATCTATGTTATGTTACTAGAAAAGTATTTAGAACTAATTAATTTGCGGTTGGAGATTTGAGATTGTGCATGCCCTTAATAATCTATGTTATGTTACTAGAAAAGTATTTAGAACTAATTAATTTGCGGTTGGAGATTTGAGATTGTGCATGCCCTTAATAATCTATGTTATGTTACTAGAAAAGTATTTAGAACTAATTAATTTGCGGTTGGAGATTTGAGATTGTGCATGCCCTTAATAATCTATGTTATGTTACTAGAAAAGTATTTAGAACTAATTAATTTGCGGTTGGAGATTTGAGATTGTGCATGCCCTTAATAATCTATGTTATGTTACTAGAAAAGTATTTAGAACTAATTAATTTGCGGTTGGAGATTTGAGATTGTGCATGCCCTTAATAATCTATGTTATGTTACTAGAAAAGTATTTAGAACTAATTAATTTGCGGTTGGAGATTTGAGATTGTGCATGCCCTTAATAATCTATGTTATGTTACTAGAAAAGTATTTAGAACTAATTAATTTGCGGTTGGAGATTTGAGATTGTGCATGCCCTTAATAATCTATGTTATGTTACTAGAAAAGTATTTAGAACTAATTAATTTGCGGTTGGAGATTTGAGATTGTGCATGCCCTTAATAATCTATGTTATGTTACTAGAAAAGTATTTAGAACTAATTAATTTGCGGTTGGAGATTTGAGATTGTGCATGCCCTTAATAATCTATGTTATGTTACTAGAAAAGTATTTAGAACTAATTAATTTGCGGTTGGAGATTTGAGATTGTGCATGCCCTTAATAATCTATGTTATGTTACTAGAAAAGTATTTAGAACTAATTAATTTGCGGTTGGAGATTTGAGATTGTGCATGCCCTTAATAATCTATGTTATGTTACTAGAAAAGTATTTAGAACTAATTAATTTGCGGTTGGAGATTTGAGATTGTGCATGCCCTTAATAATCTATGTTATGTTACTAGAAAAGTATTTAGAACTAATTAATTTGCGGTTGGAGATTTGAGATTGTGCATGCCCTTAATAATCTATGTTATGTTACTAGAAAAGTATTTAGAACTAATTAATTTGCGGTTGGAGATTTGAGATTGTGCATGCCCTTAATAATCTATGTTATGTTACTAGAAAAGTATTTAGAACTAATTAATTTGCGGTTGGAGATTTGAGATTGTGCATGCCCTTAATAATCTATGTTATGTTACTAGAAAAGTATTTAGAACTAATTAATTTGCGGTTGGAGATTTGAGATTGTGCATGCCCTTAATAATCTATGTTATGTTACTAGAAAAGTATTTAGAACTAATTAATTTGCGGTTGGAGATTTGAGATTGTGCATGCCCTTAATAATCTATGTTATGTTACTAGAAAAGTATTTAGAACTAATTAATTTGCGGTTGGAGATTTGAGATTGTGCATGCCCTTAATAATCTATGTTATGTTACTAGAAAAGTATTTAGAACTAATTAATTTGCGGTTGGAGATTTGAGATTGTGCATGCCCTTAATAATCTATGTTATGTTACTAGAAAAGTATTTAGAACTAATTAATTTGCGGTTGGAGATTTGAGATTGTGCATGCCCTTAATAATCTATGTTATGTTACTAGAAAAGTATTTAGAACTAATTAATTTGCGGTTGGAGATTTGAGATTGTGCATGCCCTTAATAATCTATGTTATGTTACTAGAAAAGTATTTAGAACTAATTAATTTGCGGTTGGAGATTTGAGATTGTGCATGCCCTTAATAATCTATGTTATGTTACTAGAAAAGTATTTAGAACTAATTAATTTGCGGTTGGAGATTTGAGATTGTGCATGCCCTTAATAATCTATGTTATGTTACTAGAAAAGTATTTAGAACTAATTAATTTGCGGTTGGAGATTTGAGATTGTGCATGCCCTTAATAATCTATGTTATGTTACTAGAAAAGTATTTAGAACTAATTAATTTGCGGTTGGAGATTTGAGATTGTGCATGCCCTTAATAATCTATGTTATGTTACTAGAAAAGTATTTAGAACTAATTAATTTGCGGTTGGAGATTTGAGATTGTGCATGCCCTTAATAATCTATGTTATGTTACTAGAAAAGTATTTAGAACTAATTAATTTGCGGTTGGAGATTTGAGATTGTGCATGCCCTTAATAATCTATGTTATGTTACTAGAAAAGTATTTAGAACTAATTAATTTGCGGTTGGAGATTTGAGATTGTGCATGCCCTTAATAATCTATGTTATGTTACTAGAAAAGTATTTAGAACTAATTAATTTGCGGTTGGAGATTTGAGATTGTGCATGCCCTTAATAATCTATGTTATGTTACTAGAAAAGTATTTAGAACTAATTAATTTGCGGTTGGAGATTTGAGATTGTGCATGCCCTTAATAATCTATGTTATGTTACTAGAAAAGTATTTAGAACTAATTAATTTGCGGTTGGAGATTTGAGATTGTGCATGCCCTTAATAATCTATGTTATGTTACTAGAAAAGTATTTAGAACTAATTAATTTGCGGTTGGAGATTTGAGATTGTGCATGCCCTTAATAATCTATGTTATGTTACTAGAAAAGTATTTAGAACTAATTAATTTGCGGTTGGAGATTTGAGATTGTGCATGCCCTTAATAATCTATGTTATGTTACTAGAAAAGTATTTAGAACTAATTAATTTGCGGTTGGAGATTTGAGATTGTGCATGCCCTTAATAATCTATGTTATGTTACTAGAAAAGTATTTAGAACTAATTAATTTGCGGTTGGAGATTTGAGATTGTGCATGCCCTTAATAATCTATGTTATGTTACTAGAAAAGTATTTAGAACTAATTAATTTGCGGTTGGAGATTTGAGATTGTGCATGCCCTTAATAATCTATGTTATGTTATGGTTGCATTTATTGGAGCGTTTAAATTTTCACAATGCTTTTCCAGACCTATTCTGTGTACATTTCTGCCTACGTAAAAATAAATAAATATCATAATTACACATGATTTTGTGATGTTGACCAGTGGTGAAAACAGGTCAACACGAACAACAGGTTGGGTTGGGTAAACTTGATTTCGGGTCCGAATCGATTAAAGGGTTTTCTCTTTAAATTGGGTCATGTCGCAAGTTCACCATATTCTTGTATAAAATGGGCGACTGTGAAGCTATTCATTATCTTAATGCTATATTTTATTATAAGTAAATTTTGTTGGATTTAGTTTTTGAATTGGTCTTGGAATGTCAAATGATTTTCAAACATGCCATTCCTTCTCTTCTCCCAATTAAACAAGTAGGGTTAGGTTGTTTAGGGTTGGCCTACGTATCATTTGGGTAGAGTCCAAAAAGTTTGATCCGTTTCTACCAAGGCTTTACCATTCTAACGCATTCCTTTTGTTTGATTCAAGGGATAATCTGGATTACGGCAGTATGAATATGCTTTAGTTTGCTTATAATCATTTAGGGAAATCTTACGAGTAAGATGTTTTTGACTCATTTTTCTTATCCTTTAAATTGAAGTAATTTGCATATTACGAGCACTTAGCAAATGTCTAAAATGGAACTTTCTTCAAGAGTTCCTTGTGTTTTCACAAAAGGATCTCGTTTTACCTCCGTTATTTTTTATCTTAATTTGTTTAAAATTTAATACAACTTTCATTTAAAATGTAGAATCGCTCTTAATTTTGCACAGATGTAGGAAACCAGTAACTAAACCAATTCCGCAAAAAAGTTTGAAGCAGATGCTAGTTGGAAAACTTTTTTCTGAGCTGGCAATCTTGATTTTTTGAAAAATTTCTATCAGCTTCCCCATTGAAACTAAATAGCATTCGCATTTTTTGATATAAAAATATACTTGTGAGCCCATAACTCACAAAATAGTAAAGATCTGAAAACATCACTGGATTGAAAATCGTACCCTAATTCAATTTTATCCTTTAGTTCGCTCCAATGCTCGGCGACTTGTGCATGGCCTTTATTGAAGTGAATTTGAATAAAATTATTATTATTGTTAGACCTCTAGGAGTGCACAACATGTTCGTAACAAGTGGAATTGTCAATAATTACAAACAAGTTCTATTAATATTTGTATGGTACGTTTTAATCAACAACCTTTTATTAGCATTTAAAATAATCATTCGAGTCTAAACTATATGAATAAATCTTTTATTTATATTTACATTTTGTGGGATTAATCTGTTTTCTAAATACATGATATTGCAAAACTTGCCTAAACTCTTTGAATGCTTAAGTATTAGGAGGATGTTCTCAATCGGATTTTGGTACGATCGAAATCTGAGTGATCTTCTCGATTTATTATATTAATGAATTCCATCGAAATTGATGCTTGTGTTGTCAATAATATTTGGAAACAAATTTGTAAATATTTGTTTAATAAGTGTTGTTCACTAACTTTGATTAAACTTTTACTTTCTTAAGCTTTGCATAGGTAAATGAATGTCATTTAATTATCTGAATTTACTAGGGATTTTTTGTGAAGACATGATATTTCACACATAGTTGAGACTATTTTAAACGGTGTTATCAAGAATACCCTTAAAGCAGAATATATAACATTTGTCGAGTTCATCTGGATTCATAATGCGAAATGGGATTAATATCAGTCATAATGTCGATAAGAGGCATAATCCACTTTGCCTATGTGGAATGATTAATCCCTGAAGTGCAATGAATCATTGGACAGGAAAAGTTTTATTGGCATGTTGTTCGTGTTTAAAGAACATACATTAGACTAATTCCTGTTCTCGTTTTGATGTAAAACAATGTGCAGTCATAAAGCATATATTTAGTCTTCATTGTTTACAAACGTGCTAATATGATATAGAGAAATGCGTTCTAAAAAAGTATCAAAGCAAATTATTACTGGGACTAAGATCAATCGGTATTCAGAATTGGAAGACATGTGTACCTAAGTTGTGCAGCCTTGAACATAACTGTGATGTATTTATAATGTCAGGAACTATTTCAAAAAGAAGTGTGGAAGTAGTGTTGAGTCAGGTGAGGTTTATTAGATCAAGTCTATCAGGATATATCAGGTCAAGTTTGACGAGTCACAAATCAAGCACAGGACAATACAGGATCAGAATCAGGTTTGACATTATTCATTTTGTTGATTAGTTTGGTATCATCTTAGTTATATTTGATATAAAACATCTATTGATCTCAGTATGGTTTGGTATCAGTACTTTGCTTTACTGGCTCACTTCATTACATATGTTATTTGTGGTATAGGCTAAATTGAAACAACAAAGATTATTGCCTGATAACATGTATATAATTACGGTATCCTACCCATGCAAAACTAGTATCAAATGTTTTCTTGATTTATGATTTGCTTTGAGCTAATGATAGAGTCAAACTGTTGACTAAATGAAACGTTTATGTCCACTTAGCTCTTAATCTTAAACTGCCCAGACATTTTTTACAATTTGTGATGTTTGCTATGATAATTTTTAGGCCCGCATATAATAAAAATATCTAAAATATGAAAACACCACTCGATATAGAATTGTTTAACTCTTTCATATTCATCCATAATTCACAATCTGTCACGACGACTTCTGACTTTGCACACAACGCGCCTGGACGGGACTTGGGTAGTTTATTACCTGAACATTAGATACGGAACGAATTTGAAGGTTTTTGCAGAGATCGGATTTTCATTCACGTACTTCAAACAGAAAAATCATTTTATCAGAAATTTTCACTTTAACACTGAAGTACTCTTGCAAATAGATATGGACAAATTAGTTTGTGTATTTAATGTACATATAGGCAGCAGGCGCGTATCGAGAATTTCTAAAAAGGGGGGGCCCAATTCTTATCTGAGACATATAGGCCTAGGTAGTTTTTAGATTTTTCACCCTTTAGCATAATGCCTTTTTTGCATTTTATGCCAAACAAAAAGACTGTTCATCAATATATCGATCAGATTTTATGGGAATAAGTTGAAATTGGCCTGCCACAAAGGGGGGGGGCAGGCGCAAGGCACAACTACATGCGCCCCTGAATCAAATTATCCGAAAATCGGTGATGAAATTTTCAATAAGGAAACTAAGAAAGATCAACTATTAAATATACAACAAAGCAGGTTAACATTAAATTTATTTTAGAAGTGCCTGCAATATTATTATATATGTACGCCCCTGACGGGCAGTCTTGGGCTATTTGAAGTATTATAGCGGTTGATATTTATATCAAGGACATCCTAAATACTGTTCAGATGTTACTGTGATTTCAATACAAGGATTAATTTAAAATCATATTTAACTAGAATAATTTTTTCTTACTTAAGAATATTTTAATACCTAAAACTGATTTTGCATTGAAATACAAAAAGGTGAATTTTAATTCAAGAAAAGGAGGATATTGCTGTTTTGAAATCCTTCCGTCTATGGACATCAGGATTAAACAGGTTTAGATCAAGTAAGGTTTGATATTTAACAGGTCAGGTCTAAATTGCAGGCCTAAATCATTGCTGTTTTAAAGTGAAGAAATTTTTAACGTATTTAGCCGTGATAGAAAAAGGAAATTTCTAATTTTTATTAATTACAAATGGCCTGTGAAATTATTGGCATCGCACTGTGGATTTCAAGACTGGATTGATGTTTTTGTTGGATCATCTTTTGTATATGTGCTGTATAACGAGCTAAATTAGGAAGATAAATTCACAGGGATGGTGAAGTGACCAGGTACTTACAAGAATACTATGAAAAGTACTTTTCAAATGGGTTTAAAAATTTTACGATTGCAGATTTCAATTTATTGAATCTGGATGAAATGACTTGCTTTTCTAATCTTGAGAAATTTGTAAGTTTTCAACCGCGAATAGCTGAAATAATAAGAATATGCAGCAGTATTAAACAGTTATGGCCAGGGTTCAAAGAAGTTAACGCGTTAACACGTTAACGTGTTAATGAAAATTAAAGTGTGAGTAAATTGCAATACAAAACAAATTTGATTCACACTTGTTCAAACCAAAAATTAAAACTTTACAATTAATATATAACATTCTTCAGAATCAGCCTATGTCAATTAAAACCGCGATAGATGCACTAGTGATGAACGTCTATTTTCAGATATGACCCTATGTAAGGAATATTCAGGCACATATGTTCGTCAACAACCCATAAATTTAGCATGTTGCTTTGCAGTTTAGCATTAGAATGATGACAAAACATTTCGGATATTGATTGCTGGAGCATCAAAATTTTGCCAAGAAAAAACTACATTTAAAATTCAAACTGAAATAGATAAATTTCATACCATTTACTTTCATATATAGATGTAGAAAGTTGCAGCACAAATTTGTTGAACTTTTACGAAAAGGCGTGTTTTTTCATGAATTACTTCATTTCGAAATTCTGAAAATTAAGAATAGGGTATGGCATCTAGGTATTTAACGATCACTTCATAGAAACAGCCATTGATGTTTTCAAAACTGAATATGTTTATTGTTTCATGCTAAGTTGACCATTAATATTGAACTTAGTTCATACAGTAATTCGTATAAGAATATTTCATTATAGCGTTTCCAATCTCTGCATTGTTGACTATGAGATGTTAACTGTTCTTAGCAATCCATTTGTGTATTGTGAAGACATGTGATTGAACAACAATGGTTTAATGGAAATGAATCATCAACGAATTAATTTTTCTTGCATATGTTCTGTTATGGATTTTCCTGATATGGAAAAATCGGAATCGAATCAGGAAAATAACCCATATTTGGGCAATGGAAGATCGGAACTATGCCTTCTACGACTAGCTTGAGTTGGTTACTGACAAAAAAATCTTGGTGAAAGGGGATCATCAGGGGATTCCCCTTGAATTCGCCACTGGTGAGATCAATATCAGCATTAGGAGAAATTTCTTTTTGCATTGATTTGGAAACTGATGTTTTAGTATTTTAAAGCAAATAATATATTTATTAGTGAGCACGGTAAAAAAATACGTAGTTTCTCTTATTCGGATAAACGTCGACTGTGCACAATTGCAAATATACCTGTATGGTCTTATCTATACAATAGATTATATTTGTTTCGTTTATTTTACAATTGTATGAAATTAACGTATATTGACGCGTTAATGTATAAAGATTTAAAGAAAATTTTAACTTCAAAGAATAACACAAATTGGGACCATACTAATGATCTTCATAACTCATTGCTCAGAGCACAATTGTAAAATGCTTAAATTTTCGACTTAGTAAATATTGGGTGTAAGCTTACTTTGGACCTTAATGCAAGTACGACATTGTATTATTGGTTTATGCTTTAACTTCTCATTTCAAAAATCAGATTCTTGTCATGTTCCAAGCCAGATTTCCCCTCCGGTTCACAATTTAGTAATAATAAATATTAGTTTATTGGAGCACTACAATAGTCTTAAGGAAAAATTATAAGAGTTCCATCAATTTCTTCTATTTTCCTCCGAAACGAAACCTTGAAAAGGTTGTGCATAAACTATTACTTTTTCAAATGGTAATTTATTAATGAGGAATTACTTTGGATTTTGAATTTTTGGGTAATAATGTCCATATTTCATGGCGTAGCTAATATCCTTCATTTCAGTGGAACACAAAAATTTATGAATTTTACAACTGTCACATTATTAATAAACAATAACAAGTTATTATTTTTCCAGGTTGGTTCATAATTCATAATGTTTCTGATTGATGTGTCTTTTGATGAAATTCAACTGTCAGATTTTTTAATGGTTTCTATTATAAAGCGCAATGAAACACGATCTCTACTTGTTGCTAAGGAAACCATTTATACTTTCCTCAGTAAAATTTTGATTGTACACTAAGTATATTTTTATGAGCAAGCGTGATGATTGTACAAGAAAAATAATTCTTTAAGCTATCTAAAAGTCTTCGTCAAATGCGACTTTTTGAGAAATTATGAAATTGCAGGAGAGGATGAGGCGTCAGCTAACAAGAGTAAAATGGATATTTTTTAATTAATTTACTTATGCAAAGCCATATGTATGACAAAAACTTTGAAGCAAATGTATTTTAATCGCTAACATGGCGTGTGATAAAAATATCGCCATGCTTGCAACACGTGGGTGTAACGTTAGAATGGCAATCTATCGTATTTTGTAAAATTGTCCCAATTTTGATTGGCAAAAAGAACAGAATATCTTGACGTGCAACCCCAACGAACAAAGCGACAGTTTATTCATGATCCAAACCATGGGTCAAACGTCAAATAATAAAGGTTTAAAACTAGTTTGATCTACTATCGTGTATAAAAAACAATGCTAAAACAAGGAGTGTTTAATACAACAGCAATGACAACCATTCATTCATTAAGATAAAATCAAAAAGCTTCAGTCGTTTAAAATGCGTGTATACTTAAATACCTAAAGAAGCAAGAGAAGCACAATATAACTAGGTAAATTTATGTATTTAATTCTTAAAATAATTTATTTTGCAAAATCCTTTGCAGCAGAATTAACCATAGGCTTTTTAATCCTGTTTTGATGATAAAATATAATTCTGGTGGTAAAGTGTTAAATTTTTCTTTTTATAGAGTTATTTGCGTTTGATTACAAATGTGAGATACTTTATCTTTTTTGAAAGTCCATTCGGTTTTCTAATGCTTTTGGGTAGAAATTAGACTCTAAATTTAGATCACTCATCCATATTTAATAGAAAGGCGAATTTCGAGCAGTTTAAAACAGGCGAACACGAGCACACCAAATTTTCCGCCCACAAAACACTAATTCCTAACTCTTTCAAAATATTAAATTTTTAGAATATAAACGAATGAAAATTTCACCACATCTCAAAACTATAAAGCACTCAACTCCAGGCAAATATTCGATATGAAACTATAATTCTATGTAAAGTTAAAGCAATAAAATTAATATGAACCTTAACTTTGTTCGGCAAAGCCTTGATTATTCTCTGTCTTTCATATGCATTTTTTTTTCTAAACTATATATATATATATATATATATATATATATAGCTTTCTTTTGAGCAATATATGCGTTTATTGTCATAATTACTTCTGCATCCTCTAACAGCACATCTATTTATATGTGATTTAATACAATTTTAAATACGCGACGAGAAGATGGCGTTTTTGCGCGATAAATGAAGCCTTTTGATTTTTGGCAATAAATGAATGGTTGTCACTCCTGTTGTATTAAACACTTCTTGGCTATAGGCAAAAAATACCCGAACATGAAAGGCCACTAGTGAGTTAAAAAAAACGTTAGAAATTTCATTTCCCCTTTTGGTAAATTAATTTAACTAACCGGTGGATTTTCGCATTTCTGACCAATCACTCTACATTTGAATTGCGTTAGTAGTTGACTTTGTAAAGGATGCTAAAATCTTGAGAGAAAAATTATCAAGAATTTTTTACAAAAGCTGATGAGTACTTATTGTTCGAAACCATTTTTCACATCACAGTCAACATTTTATTTAGATGGTATTGGTATGCATGGAATTATTATGTCATTGAAAGTATGTTTGCTCCGGAAGACAACACTCTTTACTCTGTTACAAAAAATGTGCAATATTTTATTTTATTCGAGAGTATCATCAACGAGTTACCTACCCAAGTTAATCTACAAACGATTCAAAAGGCAGTCTTACCCAATTGAATGAAAATTGGAAAATCTTGCGAAGATCTTGGACGTTTCTTAGATATTCTTGTAAAAAACTTGCAAGAACTTGGCAGTACATTTTTAAGATATTCCAAGAATTTTGAAAGAAATTTCCAAGAAATTCCAAGAATCATAGAAAATCCTCAAAAGTTTTTCAAAGTTTCTTAAATTTTTCGTTGAGTAAACTTGAAATTTGACAAGAAATTCCAAGTTATAAAACAAAAATGCAAGAAATTATTACCAGCGCCAAAGATCTAAAGTGTAATTTGGCAGCAATGTACAGAACAAATGCGTAACATAATCATGATTTTATTTAAAGTTATTTACTTTCACATAAAAATGACAAATATATATAAATGTTTTCAACATAGACTCTTTCAAGGTTATATGTTCATATTTCATTTATTTCAATTGGTTGAGTCTGTTTTTCCAAAACGTGCTGATATATAGTAGCTTCCATCCATATTTGCGGACTCTCTCCATATCTTGCAAAAACCGCTCCTAAAATAAGAAAATTATATGTGTATAGCAAGAAGGTATTTCATTCATTCAAAATTTGATTAATTATAACAGAATTTTCATAATTTCTCTTTGCAATAAAAGATCTAAGAATTTTACTTGAATTTTGGAAGTGGTTAAGAATGAGAATATATATATATATATAAAGCTCAAGCCAAAAAAAGAGGCCACATTATAAACAACCTTTATTCACTTTTCTAAAATGCAAAACCTTATAACTGCGAAATTTTGATCTACACGAAAATTTCAATGCAATTGAAATTTACGAAATTGCGGGAATTTTAGAGAACATCATGCAAAATGATTTTGAGTTCAACAACATGTCTGCAATTCCACTGTTCTCTATCTCTATAAAAATTCTAATGCATACCCGTTTTGATTTCATTTTAAATAAACACATATAAATGAGCCGGATCCAGAGGGGGTTCTCGACGTCGTGATTTTGACTCCCTTTATTGCCCTTTTCTCAACATTATTTTGATTTAAATAAACTATAACATTTATTAGCATATTATTTATTCTTTGTCAAATTGACATGAGTTTCAAAACCACTTGAATGTTTTGTAATGCTTAAAAGAATCTTAAAGGCTTACATGAAGCTATTAATGACCTTACATGTATTGTAATATTTGTGCTGTATACGAAATATTAAGCAGTACTTGTAAGTTTCAATACATGAGATTTTTATATATGCTGTAGAAATTTCATTTACCTGATAATATGTTAGAAACTCTTATTTCTAATAAATTTTTTAAAAAAAACATTCCAGATTGTTGAACCAGAATCCAAGAAAATATTTTTTCTTCAACCCCTTCAGAAATATTCAAGAACTTTGAAAGAACTCCAATAATAAGAAACTTGAAGATCTTTGCAAGAAATCCAAGATCCAAGATTATCCAAAGGCAAAACTATATTTAGAAAGTTATGAAGGTCATGTTGCAAAAGTGGCTTAAAACGATGTGAGCATTTTCACCATTCTATTGATAAAGGATATGTATGTGGTGTCCACTAACAATGGCATCGTTTAAATCATGTTAACCAAATAAATTTTTTACTGTGAAGAGACAAATAGTTAGTGAGCATCCTAGTCTTTACAGAACTCAAATATCAACAATAGCCTAAGAGCAATAGTGAAGTTCGTTCTAGTTTTTTCGAGCGCTCGCTATAAGTATTTCCAAAGATTTTATTCGATAAAAACAACTTTCAAATTAATATTCTCTTGATTGCAATGGATTACATTCATTTTCAAAAAGAGGATTACAAATAAGTGTAATTAAGAAATTACAATATTTAATCAAAATTTAATACCGGCGTTTGCACATTGATAAAAAATTTAGTTAGTTTTTCAAATCTGGAATTCTAACTAGATGCTCTGGCAAAATTCTTAAATGATCTACCTTATTTGGAGTGAAAGATTATCTAAAAACTCTAGCAAGAACGCTTTATATCTTCTTAATTGAAATACATGTTCTTTGAATTATTTTGTAGTTTTATGTGTTCGAAATGCTATCTGCGATTTAGAAGCAAATCGTAGGAAATTTTCAAAATAGAATGATAGTGAATTTTTATCGAATCAAAATATTTATGATTGCTCAGGATCACCAGGTATCTCAAATATATACCAATGCCTAGACCTTCATATCGAACATTTATCCTTTGAAATAGTTTTGAGCAAATGTTTTCAATGTTTATTATTATCATGATTAATTCGTAATATTTGAAAACTGCCATTCTTTTATAGGCATTAAACTTGGACCATCTTTGTAGGTACACTGAATTAAATTTGTCAAAGCTACAAGTTCACCTTGTATTTCAGTTTGATGTTTTACCTTATGATTTGAACAATATTTTTATCTCTCACTCTATATAATCTGAAGAATACTTTCGCTATAAATATTTATCATTTGGGATATTTGTTTTTTTACACTTTCGGAAATTCCTATCCTCAATTTAAAATTAATCTTTTTTACAGTTATTGAAATAATATATATTAGCTTAACTATTGTAGCATTTCAGAAACGAGTTAATCCGATTAAAGCTAAAACCAATAATCTGATTTTTTTAAAGATCTCTATTTACATTGATAGTGTCATCTTAATCGAGAATATTTCTTAAATTTTCCCATTCCATGCTTCAATTGTATTTTATACGACTATATAATATTCCAAGAGTCCGAACATTCCAAATTTGTACATTCATTCCATCTTTGTCGCTTTAGGACTCTTTTTAAGACAATTTCTAGCACATATTATGCAACCAATACATGCCGTTATGGGAATGCATAACACCAAAAATAGTACACTACATACGAAAAATAAGCGGAAATTCGTGAAATCATCTTCTTTGTAAATTCTAGTACTTCGATTCGCATTCTCAGAAATGAATTGTTTAACTATAGAAACGCCATTCATTCCATACAACTCCTCTTTCTCTCTTTTAATGGTTCTTCTAAATTTATCATATTCCGTGTGTACCTCTTGAAATTCACCAACAATGCTTTTCTCTGTTACGGGATAACTGATATTTACTCCAATCCCTGCATTTACGACGCCGAATGACGAAAAAAATTGATCTCTTCCTAGTGGCAGACATATCAACACTGTTTCAGATTCAATTGCTTCTATTAACGAGTTTAAGCCACAATGGGATAAAAATATTTTGACTCTAGGGCTTCGAAGTAACGATCTTTGTGCTACATAGTCTTGTGCTAAAATATTGGTCGGTGCTTGCAGTTTTTTGAAAGGATATCTAGCAAAGATTATATCGTAGTTATTTTGTTGAGATAGATACTTAACTAGGCTTTCTAAAATATCTTCTGAAGGGCGAAGTTCACTTCCAAAACTTATGTAAAGAATGTCTTTATTGGATTTCTTAATAAATTCTTTTATTTCTTCACTAAGTGGTGTTGTCGCTGCATCTTGTTTACTAGGAAATATTCCTAAGCTAATTGCAGCATCTTTCGAACTTCTCTGATACTTTGGTGAGAGCAACGTAAATTGTGGATAGGACCCCATCAAATGTGAATCAGAATTGAATTCGTCCTTTAGTCCAAGTTCTCTTCGTTTCGCATTAATTTTGTCGATGCAGCCATAGTAAAAAAATCGCATGCCTGTTTGAAAAATTACCTCTGATAAGAAATGAGTTACAGCGTTTGAGTTATCATCAATACCAACGTGGGCTGCAAGAAATGCACGTTCTTTACTGACCTGATAAGTATCCATCGTAGTAAAATATAATGTTGCGTAGGGTATGTTAAACTTTTCTGCTACAATCGCACAGGAAGCAATAAAGAAATCGCTAAATATAGCATCTGGCTTCTTCGCAGAAACCTCAAGCATTTGTAGTGTCTCCTCAATTGCTAGTTCTGTGATCTCTCTATAAAACGCAATTATTTTCATATTTGCTTCGTAACCTACACTATCATCGACTTTTACTGCTGTCTCCCATTTCTTGGAATTGTACACGTTTGCTCCAAATCCCCTCACTCTATTTTCGCATTTTTGTGATGTTATGTAAGTAACCTTAAATCCAGCTTCGAGCAAGTTCTGTGCGAATGTTTCCGTTGTATATAGATGTGAATTACATGGACAGACTATAACAATTTCTTCTGCATTTATTAAGATACTTTCCAATAAAATTATTGTTACTAGCAGTCCTTTAGAAATGCTCAACATATTCAGAACAAGCGCACTTGTCAATAGACTTTATCAAACAAACTTCTGTTGTTATTTGTTTAATAAGTACTGACCAACAAACTGTGATTGTTCTTTGCATTTTTCAGTTTAATTTTGTTTGCATTTATATAATTAATGTAATATAATGCCATATAATCGAATGTTTTCCAATGATTACACTGAGAATAAAAAATTTTTCTCGTCAATTTTTCTGTCGATTATTTTTACTGTAGAAACCATAATTTAGGAAATTTCATGATGTTGAAATGTATAGTATAAATAGATTATCACATATAAAACCGTAAATTATACATTCTACACCCAATCAGTTCTATTTTCTTTAACTTTTTATGAACTTGCTTCCGATAGCTATGTGATCTATGTTTATCCACAAAATTTTCCGAAACATCTTTAATGGCTAAAACACTTCCATTTCCGCGTGATTCATTGCCAAGAGCAGTTCAGAAGATCGAAATATTCTTTGATGTCAGGGCCAGTAAAAACGCCTTCTGATAATTTTGCAAATGAAAGATTAGGGTTTATGTCCCTTAATGTTTTGCAGACAGGTAAGTTCATTTTATACAATGCCTTAATGTACTGCTTGGAAACACCAAGCTTTATGTAGAGGTGGTGGCAGGATTTTATCAATAGTGTCTAGTGGAAGTTTGCATTGCAGTATTTGAAAAGATAGAACTGTGGACGATCTGGCCATTATGGTGGTGAAAATTGTTCATTCGACTCTGCTATTGAAAATGAACAAATATGGGTATTTTGTATAGTTTTCCTGTAATCCAGTACAAAAGTTAACGATTTTAAGATCAACAGAAAAGATAAAAGAATTTTTATCGACTCATAGGTCTCTTTCTTCAGAGAAAACCCTATAGGCAGAGACTGACGAAGTCCTAAATTGCAAGGAGTTTATAACTTTAATTGCCACATAGAAGCATGCGGCATTCAATTAACAAAATATATTTCTTAGTAGTCTACAAAACCTTAAAATACAAATTACTCAAAAACTGGTTTTTGCTTAAATTGGCATTGAAATTGGTGATTCTCGTCTAAAAATTGACTAAAATGAGTGAAAATATCATTCAACTGAATTTTATCTTAAAGCGTGTTATTGGAAGTCTATTGGAAGAGCCTAGTCCAGGTCATTGGATTTTTTGTAATCGTACGGCGATGTTTGAATGCATTAAAGTTAAGAAAGAAAATCTCTAAATTTCGTTATTAATTTTACTAATTTTTTGCTTGAAATAAATGATGGTTTATGCGTTACAATAAAATATAATCATGGGTTTGGTTTTTTCAAAATATAGCTACAGCACTACGAACCATTAATATTATTTCGCGGAAACACGTTTGGGAATCATATTGCGGTTGCTTAGTCCATCGGTTTACTTCTCAAGTATGTTGGTAGATTTGCTATCTTTGCTCAAATTCAATATACAATATTTAAGTATTTTAAAACCACAATTTTTGCTTTTCTATTAAAAGTTAAAAATATAAAAAGAGCCTGGTGGCATTTGGTCACAACCGAAGAACCAAAGAAATTGTGATGCATAGCATAGCGTTATGTGTCATAGAATGAACTATCAGATCTATTTTCTTTTCTTCATGTGTAGACCCAGTTTGTAAGTTGAATCTTGAAATGTCTTTATACTTTCATTGAACTGAAAATTGTAACTGTTTTTTTCAATGATTCGTAATGTTTCTGTACACATGTGTTGTAAGGCAGTGTAGTAATTCTAGATTTTAAGACTTTTCCAAAGTCCTAGGATTGTTATCGGTTTACAGTGTTTTAGTAAAACCATTCTAAGAGCATACGGTCACCGCATTACACTCTTCACAAATATTTGATATAAAATACTGAATATTTATTATATCTATTATATTCATTTTAAAAATTGCAATTAAATTCTCCATTAATGGCCATAATTGATTTGTTATTTTCACTATTTCCATTAATGGATTTTTAAGAAAAATATTAAAGGTATTCTTGAGCAGCGCTGGTTGTTATTGTGACAAGTTCTGTAAACATTTGAACTCGCACATCTTAGTGTAGATTTGTCAATGGTTAACAAGCTACTTAGTTAACCTCTCTATTTTCATTAAAAATTTCAAATATAAAATGTTCTAAAATTTCAAAGCTACTCGTGATTTAGAAGTTTGTTTCTAACTATGAACATCATATTTTAACCACATTGTAACATTTCTAAATATACTCAGTGCATACTAAATTGAAATTTTAACGCGTTGTGAAATTAAAGTTATTATTAAGAAGTCGGTTGGAATTCATGTTTGAAAATAATTGTGTCTTCAGGACGAATTCGGCTAATGATGATCTAATTCTACGTGTTCAGATTTATATGAGGAATATTTTCCATGAGAATAGATAACCATTCTTATGTTTTATTAATTTCTAAACTGAACCAGTTAATCATCAAATCTTGGATGTTGAGATTTGATTTTTTAACAGACGTGATATATTTTGTACAATTCCAAAATTATGTTTAATCATTCTTGAAACAAAAGATAACTATTCAATAATGTTTCTGTTTGGATTTAGCATAGGAATCTATTGGCACCGGCCTAATATTAAACGAAAGTCTGCATTTAGCACATGAAGACCTGGAAAATATGAACAGAAAGTAACTGTAATTGGCTAAGGACGCAATTCCTTAAAAAAATTTTGGACTGCCATTGATGTAACATTTTTTTGCAAACAAAACTAAATTTAATAGCAAAATTCATTTCTAGGCCAAAGCTAAGAAATTGATACCATACTATCAAGCAGTGATTTAAATCGAGGTGGAAATATTCTTTATAATTGAATCCTTAAAAATATATTGTACATTTTTTGTTTGTAATTACTACAGAAATTCAGGATCTATTTTATTTCATTACAATCACAACATCTCGCAATGTCAGTAGGAAAACAATTTTAGAGAATTCGGTGTTTCAAAGCAGTGGAATTGTTATTTAAAGAAGTAGATTTGAAATGCTCTATTTTTCACGTAACAATAGATGTAGTTTTATTAAATTTGAGATAAATTGAATTATATCAGACGAACTGCTTTTCTCAGACTAATCAAATGATTTCTAGTCATCTTGATATCAAAGTCTAATAATGGCCATTGTTACATTATCTTTATTTAAAATCTAGTAATTTAGAAATTGTCTAACCTGAAGTGCTAATCAAGGGCGTACGCGGGATTTTCTGACGGGGGACATCTTAGATTATAATTTTTTTATTTTTTTACAGATTATTTTTTGATTTAACCAATCAAAATTCATTTTGAAAACCTGACGGGAGACATTCCATCATGTCCCCCTTGGATGCTTATCAAGCAGCATTCAAAGCAATTTATTGACAATGAGTGTAAAAGTTTTTAATGAATACTTATTAAATTTCTCTCCTAAGAATATCAATATTGTAGTTTTTACCTTACACTTTTTCCAAAATTCAATTTTGTGCTCGTGTCGTCGAGCATTGTATCATTGTTGTAAAACAAGGGTCTTTTTTAATTCAGAGATGGACGTGGGGCAGATTTTTGTGAACTGCCCTGCCCCGCCTCACAGACTTTGTGCTCTGCCCCAATACCACCTTCTGAAGTTTTCCCCCATATCGCCCCATCCTCTATTTTCTCCAGCCCGAAAGTGCCTAACCAAAATCTGCTCCAAATTAGCCCAATAATTATTCTATTGGAATTTTCATAGCACTATACCACACCACAACTGCCAAATATTTTGAATCCTTATTGCATAGAAGAATCATTTTTTGAAATTATATGTCATCTTTACTATTACTACCAATAGGATTTTAATAACAAACATGATGACAATTTATATTAAAAACATTATTAATAACAAAATATATTTTAATTTTAACTCTATAAAGCTAATAGTTTATGCAATATATTTATGTAAGGTTAATAGCATAACGTGCATTGTAATTGCAAAACATATAGATGACAAATCAGATCGAAAAGGGTGATTGTAGTCTGCTGAATGATTGAATTATCCTCAATAATTCAGTATCCACAATCATTATTTAAACAATTTCAGAAGTTCAATATGTAATTGAGCAAGTCATCCCGGCTTATAAAATATATAACTAAGTTTATCAAACAAAATGTTATTAATTGATAAAGGTATAAAGAATAATTTATGTATACGATAGATAAAGGCAAGTTAGAAAAATTGCCATGAAAATCAGTGTTCGAACCCCAAAAGGGGCATTTCCACCGTCAGGATTTCAAAATTGATTTCACTTGATTAATTCAAAACATTTTCAGCAAAATATTAAAAGAAATTTAAAAACTAAGTTCCTGAAATGCATGGTTAAGGTCTATTTTAAAAAATTTCCTGATAAAAAGAGCTTGCATATGGTTGAATACTAAAAGAACAACAGATTCGATATTAAGACGTCATAATGGGTCTTGGCGTCAGGAAAACCACTCTAATATCAAAAATTTGAAAGATATAAGTTCCCATAACAAAATGGCGCTGAGATTTGGCAAGGTTATAGCTAACATATGGCTAAGTACAAATTTCCCATTGTATATTAAGGGTGAGGCTGAGGAAACAATGTGCGTCGCCATCTTCTAGAAGTTTGTGCTACATCTTTTCTGCACATATTTTTATAATACANCAATTTTTTGCTTTATGAGTGTTTTTGCCCCACTTTTGCCCATACCCGCTCCGCCCCATGGGTTGACCCGTTAAATAGGTAATACTTCTTGCTGTTACTTATACCACAAGTTTGGTGAAATATGAGTTAATCTCACATTTTATCGTTCTGCTGCATTTACTGCATTTATTTGAGTAAGCTGCGCTAATATAATTCAATTTAATGGCTGTGGGAAAGCTCTCAATACATTGCATCGGAATTCTTATTTACATGAGTTTCCTATTTAGTAAACCACAATCTTATATTGGTTTATCCCAAAACCTTTCTACTTAGTCGAACATATTGCTCTTCTAATTAATTATATGTATTTTCATCCAATGCTACACTATAAAGTAAAGTATTCCCTGTGATCGAGTAGATCGAAAAGGGTGATTGTAGTCTGCTGAATGATTGAATTATCCTCAATAATTCAGTATCCACAATCATTATTTAAACAATTTCAGAAGTTCAATATGTAATTGAGCAAGTCATCCCGGCTTATAAAATATATAACTAAGTTTATCAAACAAAATGTTATTAATTGATAAAGGTATAAAGAATAATTTATGTATACGATAGATAAAGGCAAGTTAGAAAAATTGCCATGAAAATCAGTGTTCGAACCCCAAAAGGGGCATTTCCACCGTCAGGATTTCAAAATTGATTTCACTTGATTAATTCAAAACATTTTCAGCAAAATATTAAAAGAAATTTAAAAACTAAGTTCCTGAAATGCATGGTTAAGGTCTATTTTAAAAAATTTCCTGATAAAAAGAGCTTGCATATGGTTGAATACTAAAAGAACAACAGATTCGATATTAAGACGTCATAATGGGTCTTGGCGTCAGGAAAACCACTCTAATATCAAAAATTTGAAAGATATAAGTTCCCATAACAAAATGGCGCTGAGATTTGGCAAGGTTATAGCTAACATATGGCTAAGTACAAATTTCCCATTGTATATTAAGGGTGAGGCTGAGGAAATAATGTGCGTCGCCATCTTCTAGAAGTTTGTGCTACATCTTTTCTGCACATATTTTTATAATACATTTTAAATTATTATTCTAATAAGATATACGACTTACCATTTCAAAATCCAACATCTTGTTGAACTTGCCTTTTTATGCTGTCCCCTATTTATATCTTTATTGTTTTAATGTTGTGTGATTCCGCTTCATCACCGCTTGATGTCTGATGATTTACTGTGACATTCAGTTTCGAAAGCAGTTGGCTTTGCTTCACAAAGCTCTACAAAAACTAATTTTTTATATGACTTCTTAAAGAATATTTGTACTCTGCTCCTTTACTGACATATATGGACTCCAATATCGTCTCTAACATTTACTCTGTAAGAGCAATAATTTGATTGATAGTTGACAACGCCCAGAGTGAATTCTATTGTGGTGTTTGTAAATATTTACTGAGATTATGAAATATAGCACAACAATAACTCATCGTTATTTGCAATTCCCCAATTTGAATAAGTCAATTTCAACATCTGAAATCAAAGACTAGCCAATTTTATGCAATCTAATTTTTACTATTCCATGACATTATTTAATAAATCTTTCTTTTTATATTTGAATATATTCTAAGCATTCACGTGCTAACGTTGCTTATTTTACTCAGATTTTATTGTTTGAATTTGATTTGAGAAAAAATGTTTCAATTTGTATAGCACCAGAATACCGTAAACAGGGGTAACATTGAACGACGGGGAAAACATTGAACGCCACAATTAGAAAATGTTTTATTGCCACATACTTTGATATTTAATAAATACATTCTCAATTTTCTTAAATAATTTGAATTTTTAATTATATCAGAATTAACACAATGTTGAAGTTCGGTCCTGTAACATTTGCTGCCGTCTGTACATATCAATTTCGATGGTGAACAAAGAAAGCCATATTTTCGTCATTGTGTATACTTTTATCTTTTTACAGTAAGTACACTTATTTTTTGGATAAATTATTATTGAAAACATTCAATAACTTTATAATCATCTACGGCTTACACAAAAACTTGATGTCACAAGCTTAACAACTGATGTATTTGACCTTATTCATATGCAAATCGTATCCTGGCTTTGTTTTGGGGTAAGTTTGAACATGTTCAAAGTTAGGCCGTGACAGCCAAATTTTTAGCAATCAAGTAATTACCTAGTACAATTGTCAAAATTACGATCCCCTCAATATGAGTTGATAGTTATTATGTTAATAAGTGTCTGATGTTGAAAACATTATATTTGTTGTGTTTGATAATTAGTCTCTTCACATTTGAAAGGGGGTGTTCAATGTTACCCCAATATAAATCGTTCCATTGGTCATTAAAATGTTTAAATTTGAATTGGAAATGCTATTTATTTGTTTAGTTTTGAACTTGGGATGGATTGTTGGCAAAGTGGTACCAAGAAGATCTAATTATAAATAGTGTTCAAAGTTACCCCAATTCACGGGTAACTTTGAACGCCCATATTTTTGTGCTTTTACAAATTCTATATTATTATGGATAAGTTATATCTCCATGAATATCACCCATTAGATCACCCCCATTATAACAGAGCAACGTTTTGCAGTTTTGTCTTGATTTCTGAAATATATAAGCAGGAATATGTGTAAAGTGTTCAATGTTACCCCAATTTACGGTACAGATATGTGCCAGGGTGGTAAACAGGTCGACTCAACCAAAACTCAGGTCGAGTAAAAAATTTGCGAATTTTTAGTTAAAACACTTTTCGTCAATATAATTAACATAATAAAAAAGTTTATACATTGTCATTCTGTAGCATTACAACGTAAATTACATGAAATTTGATAGGCGATGGAATTTAACAATTTAAATACATTAATATATGCATATTATGCATATGCAACTATTGTTTGGGTCAAATTTTGAACTTCTGGCCCATGGATCTGATCATGGGTCACTCTATTACAGTTCGGTTCAGGTTGGGGTCAACATCTACTATGTGTTAGACCATGAATCAACATATCTGATCCGCTTGCAACTCTGGTGTGCGGATGCACCGGGGTTAAACTGCTGCCTCACGGCACCCAATGCCTATATTATGAATAACTCACCACATTGCGAAATTTTCCTAGGGCAATATACGTAACATTCGAAAGACAATCTTTCTAAAATATAATACGTAAAATTTCTAAATTAATGTTTTATGTTTTCAGGTAGTTTTAACAAAATAATGAAGTAACCGTGTTGCTGTTCATGTATGTACACATATTTGAATAAAATATTGTTAGTTTTCTTTATCTTGAGCATTTCTGCACCACAGAGTCATTTCTGCACCGTCTACTGCTAATGCACCTGCAGATCTCTTACACCAGAATTAGAAGAAGTCAAGGCGGTAAATGAGTAACGATATTTTCACTCAAACCAAACCAAACCAAAATTATACTAATGAATTTTATCCCAACCCTAGTACTTTTGACCATTTACTGCGTTTGACAGACACAATCCAATGCTAAACCAACTAAAATTTCAATACTTCTGCAGGATTTGCTTCATAGCCATTATACAGAAAAGCAATTGAAAGAAACGCATATAAAATATACTAAACATTAAAAATAACGCAATAATACAAAAAGTAAATGTTTTTATACTGAAATTTAAGAAATTATCAATCTTGCAAACGTACATGTATAATGTCTTTCAATAATCCAATCATGATCCATATTGCTTTTGAATCATTGACCAGTTCACTTATACATATTTCTATATCATTTTATTGATTGAATCAATACAAGTCAACCTAAAAAATTACAGTAAATTTAACACATTTACAGCTCTGGAAGAGATAGAACAGATTGAACTCTTTTTATTAACAGCCGCACATTGCAATCTTGAAGTAAACATTTGACTTTTTTTCAAGTTTTGAGAGTTTGTGCAGCAATCATTAACGCTAATGCATTTTGTGTGTTCAAGCTGTCAATGCACTCTCAATTACCGACTTCTGTAGAAATCACTTTTTTTACGAATAGAGAAATGAACCGAACTTATTTTGGAAAATCACTAACGGTTCAATTTTCAAATATTGTAACTATTTGGAGTACTGAGTTAATTCCCGAAACGATTTATTTCATCTAGATGTAAAGGAAAAGCAATCGGTAGTATAAACCGATCATTTTAATTTCTTTGTATTAAATGGCAGATTTAGGTTCTAATAAAAATTTTAATATCAATTTTGACGTCTTCACTTCTTCCATTGTAAAATTGGATTAAATTTTACGAACTTTGAGATTTTGCTAGTTGGCAGTGCATTTGATTTTCTGGAGTATTGTTTTAGAATCAAATTTGAAATAAGTTTAAATTTTTGGCATTATTGAGTATCTATCATTTCAGTGTTTTTTTAAGTTTAAATTATTAAAAAATAACATGCCTAATAAAACGTGTGTTAAATGCTTTGAGTATTTTTAGATGTACAAGGACTGTTTTATTTGATGTCTAAATTATTAAGTCTAGTGTTTGCTTAAAAGCATGACACATTTTTCCGTTAATCCGCACTCACTGAATAGCATGGTAATTAGACGAAATATCATTGGCTATGGAATACAGGTGCGTAGTGGAAGGAAAACATAGATGGAATTATATATTACGTAAGTCTCTCTAAAAATGAGGAATATTGAAGTAAATGAGGGAAAGAAAATGTGGACGAGTATTGCGCGAATGGCGACTGTTGCGTGAGAAGTAAGGCGAAGAATTTTTCCATAGAAAGTTGGACTATTATAGCAATGGCAGGTACAGTCCAAGTAGCCGTACGTGTGAGACCCTTCAACAACAGGGAGTTGTCCAAAGACGCAAAATGCATTATAAGGATGTCAGACAGAAATACTACTATTGTAAATCCGAGAAATGGTGATGAAAAGCATTTTTCTTTCGATTATAGCTACTGGTCTCACGACAAGCGTCAAGCATATGTTACTCAAGAGAATGTTTTTGAGGATATCGGCGTGTCCATGATCACACATGCCCTCCAAGGATACAACGTCTGCATTTTTGCTTATGGCCAAACTGGCGCCGGCAAGAGTTATACAATGATGGGTAGGTAATTTTTAATTTTTTAATGATCTGTTTCACTGTAAATAATAATTTCGTGTCTTTCTTTATGATTTGCTTAAGAAAAATTTAAGCAATAACTTCATGAAACGTTCCATCATTCTCCATTGCACTTCTTACCTTCTCCCATCCGATGCTCAGGCATACGTAATTTTTATACATTTCAGACTTATAATGAAACCAGAAAAATTTTGGTGACTAAGATTTCAACAAGTAATAAAAGCTTAAACTTTATATAATTTGATAAAAGAATGTGTTTGTGCATTCAAATTGTTCTAATTTGGTCCAATAACCTCTTTGTTCATTCAACTTTTTTATCATTGACTTTTTATTTTATTAAATATCGCAAAATATTTGCATTGCTATGCGGTGAATTTTCAGACAACCATCACCGCGCAAACCTCTAATATATATATATATATATATATATATATATATATATATATATACTTTATATACAATCAGTGGGGTCAAGCCCCCTAAATTCAGGGGGTTAGAGTTTTGAAAATATTTTTATGTGAGAAAGTCTAAAGAATTTAACATTATTAGCCTTAAACAGATTCAGAATTACTTACAATTCTTTATGATTTCTTGAAAACTAAATTAAATGTTCATGACTCACGGACTAATAAAGATAAGCAAAATCAGAAGGCACCTCAAAAAAAGAAGTATCTCCGTTTTCATTTATGTTTAAAACTTGGATCTACCCCGGTCCTACTTAGATGTGCCTTGTGCGAATTCTACAAACCCTGATACCGACAGCGCCCCCGCTATGACTTTGCACATGGCATTCCTCATTGGGTTTTGAGGTTTATCTATATATAGAGAAAGAGTTAAAGTTCGGTGTTGCTCCCATGTTCTCTAATCCTTAGACTTACATGAATGTTAAATATGAATAGTATTTAAATTTTTTTTAAAATATAGGATTTTTTAAAGAAAAAGCTTTTCAAGGACTTGATCCGCTGCAATACGCTTTAATGGAAATTTCCAACATTGAATTAAAGCATGTTCCTTAATAGACATGCATATCCCTCACGATCTTAAAATTTGCTAAGAGGCTTGGAAAAGATTCTATGTAAATGTAAAAAACACTTTTTCCCCTTAGAAGGGCTTAAGTTCCATGAGAATTTTTTAAGTATATGATGATTTCTTTAAAAATATTTCAAGCACTACTAACTCATTAGCTAATAAAAATATCAAAAATTTGAAAAAGCATCCCAATAGAAAAGTGTCTCCTGCTTTATATTTATATATATATATATTGGCGGTGCACACCCGATAAGGTCCACAGTGGTGGCGCTGCCGGCTTAGCGTCATCTATAGAACTGGATTAAACTGTATAATATTCTATGTAGAAATCCTATAATGCCTATAGCCTTGTAAAACCGTATATGAGTCATCAGTATTTTGAAACTATCTATCTGCAAAAGGTTTACAGGGAATCTGATTAACAAGACGAAACCTAAACTAAAAATTAATAAAAGCAATAAAAAACTAAACGCAATTTAACGCAATAAAAAACATAATAAAACGTAATAAAAAATTGTCAACGCTGGGGAGAATAACGATTCAATTTGAAACGTCACTACCTCATCAAAGACATTATGTGCGGTTTCCTTTTTATGACACATTTCGTTTGCCTTAACATAGTTTTAGTTATCAATCGGCTCAGCCGGCTGGCGCCCAACTCTAATATATATATATATATATATATATACATGTATATATATATATATCATACTATATCAACATTCATTAATGCTTTTGCCGATAACAGCAATGTAATCATTGAAGGTAATATGTGATAATGCGATTTAAGAATTTAATAGTATTGTATCATATTTTCAAAGCAAATACCTTGCCCTCAATAAAAGTAAATGTCAAGAACTTGCTATATAAATAAAAGCTCACTCAATTGCTTTTAATTCAACATTGAATATGAAACTAGAAGAAATAATGAAGATTCTGACCATTCTACCTAGTGTCAATAAGGCATATATAACATTCTTGTATTAATCAGACTGAAGTGATTTGTGTTTAATAAAAACTAAGTCAGTGTCTTATATAAGAGTTTAGTAATGTCAATCATAACATTTGGTATAACAGTGTTGGAGAAAAACTGCTAATGCAAATATGTCAAAATAGATTAACTCCACAGACGTGCTTTCAATAATCAATGAATTGATTCATATTCTGAAATCAATATGCTCTTGCAAACGCATTGTACCAAATTTTATGAAAATTATAAAGAAAAACAAAGCATTCATTATGAAAAATTGTTCCTAGACTCACTGAATGCTGTAAGAAAATAACAGAAAAGGGTTGTTTGCCATAAACTATTTATGAAAAAATTTCTATGTTTCCACATAGGTTTTAGAAACATATTTTTTTACAAGTTCCTCTTAAAAAATATACTACTACTTCTCACAGCTTCATGCTGGTATTCCTCTCAGCTCGGGGAACTCACCAGTTCCCAGGGAGTGTGAGAGCTTTCTTCAGGACTCTAGCTGTTCCTAATAATGCTGCCTTCTGTGCTACCACTCCTCCCCACTTTGGTACTCCCAACTTCTCCAAGTATCTCTTATGCTTCTTGCTCACTGCTCCTAGTGCGCCTACTACTACCGTGACTACTTCAACCTTCTTTAACTTCCACAGCCTTTCTATTTCCTCTGCCAACTCTCTATACTTGTCTATCTTCTCGTTCTTCTTGCTTTCTACATTCCTGTCTTTTGGTACTGCTATGTCTATCACTCCTCCAATGCTACTGCTAGTCTCTCATGAACACTTGTGAACTTCTTCAGCCAATACCCATCTACCTAATTGCTTGCCACTTTATTCTCAATTCTTCTCTCCCTTGCTGGCTTTCTGTCTCTCTTATCTTCTTGTCGTCTTTTCTTTTTCATGTCCATGTCTACATTCTTCAGCACCTCACATGCACCTGTATATACTAAGCTATTTACTTCTGTTACACTCCTAGCATCTATCCTCTCCAACACTTTATTGACCTTTGCTGTCTCTACTGCTCGCTTATCTCCTCTTGGAACTGGCAACCGAGTTCTCTCACCTATTTCTTCCTTCATCTTTTCGTTTATTGCTGCTGCAGTTTCTGCGTCTACTGATTCTACTGCTTCCGCTACTTCTGTCACAACGTCTATCACTTCATCTTCCCTTTGCTTAGCCTGTTCAACTCTCTTTTTCCCCCTACTCTCATCCAACTGTAGCTTTCGCACTTGTCCTTCAAGCCTCTGCTCTGTAATTTCTAATCCCGCTCCTGCCTTCCTCCGACATTCTCTTCCTGTAACCCCTCTCATCTGGCCTGCTTCTTCTGTAACACTCCAGTGCTGTTCTGTTCTGCTCATCTGTCCATTTGTGCCGTTGTCCATTGGTCTGTGTGGATCCTATACTGCCACTTCTCGAGTCCACACTCCCGATTGCCTAGTCCGCCTGACCGGAGATTATTCGCACCCTTTGACCATTTAAGGCCTGCCGGGGACTGAGGGCCTTTTCTTTCGTTGTCACTTTCATATTAGGAAAGGGTCGGTGCAGGGATCGAACCCGGGTCTTCGCGGTCCCAGTTTCGTGTTCTACCCCTTGGCCACTGGGGCTCACTACTACTATTATTATTATGATGATGATGATGATTATTATTATTATTATTATTATTATTATTATTATTATTATTAATGTTATTTTAATTTAAATTCCCACAATAAATTTGCTTTGACTCTTATTGATATTATTATTCTTTTCATTCCTATTAATTAATCTTAGGTACAATATATTAGATTCGAATTATTTTAGATATACTGATAAATTTGGCGATTAAGATAAAAAATTTCTTAAAATATGCAAAGTATAAATTGAAATTTCCCACTCATTGTGAATATTTAGATAGCATTGTAAAATTAATAACATTTAAACGCATTCTTCTTAATAAAATATGGTATTAACTAATTGACTACTATGAAACAGAGAAAGAGTTCTTCTCTGTATGTTTTATTCCTCTAAAAAAATTTGCCTCTATCAATGCTAAGAGGATCTTAGCTGTATAAGGTTCCTGGGTAAGATAGTAGAAAGAGTAATAGAGTAGTATACTCTACACCTTTTCAGAAATTTATATGAAAGCCCTTTGATATAGTTTTACAAAGAAGGTATTTATAAATTTAGTGATTGAATTTATCCTATCTAAAAATCAGATTTTTTTCCAGTAATAGTCAGTTTTAATATAAAGCCTGGAAATCTAAGGTGTTGTATTTTCATAGAAAGTTTTAAAATACCATTTTATTACCAAAAAGGAACGTTTCTAGGTGGTTGTTGAAAATTTAACTAATAGCAGCAAGTGAAAAATTTATTGTAATGTATTTGAAAGAAAAATTAGGCAAAAATTAGGATTAGTTTTAACGTTTGCATTATCTGTAGCTTTTTATTAATTGGATTTTATCTAAACGTCTATGATAAGTATATTGCTTGATAGACTGCTGGTGATAGCCTTCAATGAATTTTGAACTCCGAACTAACCAATCAATGAAATTTACTAAATTTATTCTATGTTTGCAAGCAGAAAATACTGAAGCAAGATTTAAATCATTAATATAAAATAGAATTTTAACCAGTTAGTGAATCTTGAAACTAATTTCATTCGTTATCATTAGGGCATTCAAAAGCAATAAAGTCAAAATATTTTTTTCAAAAACCTATTGCAACGTTTGTTGGAACTCTAAAAACGCGAATTTTGGAAATTTTAATATGCTTGTAAGCTCCAAGCCAAATTCTAGGATATGTGGTTAAGCCAAAATATGCTCAATGTTGTCTATTAATTGAGTAAATTTCTTTGTGATAATGTTCATCAAAATAATTTGAATTCAAAAGTAAAACAATGATAAGGTAAAATGAAAGATATGATTGCTACTGTTAGCAGCAACACTTCAAGCAATCCAGCACTCATAGCAAAACTTAGAAAGGTCCAATATCATTCGTGAATTGAGTTTTCGCAACTCCAAAAACCAAATGATTGCCATTTTAATGTTGAAACTATAAACATGATATTTGGCAATCTGTAAACAATACATTATAACACGTTTTCAACAATACAAACTCAGCTTTTAGCTACTTAAGTTTTGCCTTTAGATCAATATAACGTCAACATTTCATAGTTTTTTTTTCAATTTTTGAGCTAAAAATAATAACTTTTTGATACATTTGCAATAATACAATTGATGTTTTAACTTTGGAAGTTTCATTAATTGAGTATTAAGTTTTTTAATACATCCTTATAATCAATAAACTTTCAGTATAAATATTTTATAAAAAATTGTTTTCTTTAATTGTTTTATTATATTTTATACTTTGAATAACATGGAATTTAATTGTTACTCTAGTAATTAGGTACTTTCAATATCAGACGTTTTATTTTATTCTTCCATTTATGTATACAATTAGAAAATGAATTTTAAAATTAAATATAATTAAATATTTAATGAAGTCTGTGAGGATAAAAGTGAGAATTTTAAAATAATTTTAATAATTTAAAACTAATAATGCAAAAATGCATTGCGCAAAATTTTATTCCAATTATAATAGAACGTTAATTTGAATACATTATCATCGAATTGTTGAAATCAAATATTTAGCAATTTATTGTCAATCTTAATAAATTATTGAATTTTAATTTTCTGCTTTTCCCATGTTACGTGATAATTGGAGAACGATTTATTTACAGTCTGACATGAAGGATTGAATTTGATAAATGTGCTCTATTTTTAGTTTGCCTTGATAAACTTACGTTATTAAAATATTAGAAATGTATCAAGTGTTGATATTTCTATATTAATGTTTATTATTATACATTATTATATTTTTAGGAAATCCTGAAAGTGAACACGCCGGAATAATCCCAAGAACATGTCGAAAAATGTTTGCAGACTTAAATGCATCACACCGAATTGAGAAGACCACGATTGAAGTGAGTTATATGGAGATATACTGCGAAAGAGTACGCGATCTTCTTCATCCTAAAACCGGGAATGAAAGTCTTCGGGTGAGAGAGCATCCTTTATATGGCCCATATGTGGAGGACCTTTCCAAAATTATTGTCCGGTCTTATGCGGACATTGATAAGCTAATTGTTGAGGGAAACAAGACACGAACAGTTGCAGTAACAAACATGAATGAGACTAGCAGCCGTTCCCATGCCGTATTCACTATCATTTTGAAACAATGCAGTTCTTCTTCTGGAAAGGAAACCGTTAGTAAAATTAGCATGGTTGATTTAGCTGGTAGTGAACGTGCTGAATCTACAGGAGCTCAAGGAACTCGATTAAAAGAAGGTGCTAACATTAACAAAAGTCTTACTACTTTGGGAAAAGTTATATCTGTGCTGGCCGACCAGAAACCGGGCAAGAAGAAGAAGAAGTCTGACTTCATTCCGTACAGAGACTCTGTTCTTACTTGGTTATTACGAGAAAATCTTGGAGGTAATTCCCGGACAGCTATGATATCGGCATTAAGTCCTGCAGATATTAATTATGATGAAACCCTAAGTACTTTGAGATACGCTGACAGAGCCAAACAGATCGTTTGTAAGGCTGTTATCAACGAGGATCCGCATGATAAATTAGTTCGAGAACTACAGGCAGAAGTTGCGAAATTGAAGAAAATTCTTGCCTCCGAGGGAATTAATTTTACATCATACGAGGCTAACAATGAGATACTAGTTGATAAATTAAAGTCCTCTCAGAAACTCCTTAGTGTTATCAACGAAACATATGATGAAAAAGTTCAGAAATCCCTAGAAATTAGTCAGCGTCGTGAAAATTACTTGGCGGACATTGGGTTGCAGTCTTCAAAGAAGCCTTCTAAGAAATTTCATAAACCTACTCCGTTCTTGGTTAATCTTAACGAAGATCCTGCGATTTCAGAGTGTTTGGTTTATCACATAAAGGAAGGAATAACATATGTTAATTGTGTAGATAAAGACACATCCCTTAAATGTTATAAAATTAATTTATATGGATCAAAAATTGTTAAGAACCACTGTAGCTTTTTTAACCAAAACAACGAAGTTTTTATTAATCCAGATGAAGGTAACTGTTATGTTGATGGCCAATTGATTACATCTAAGACAGCTCTTAGACAGGACTCTAGGGTTATTTTGGGATTACATCATGTCTTCCGATTTTTTTCGCAAGAGGAGCGTTTAGAAAATGGCGTCAATCAAAAGCAAGAAATCGATTGGATTTTTGCGAACAATGAGCTAATGGACATGCAAGGGATCGATTTAAGATCGGAAAAGATACAGCAGCTAGAACAAATTTATCTTGATCAAGAACAAGAGAAGAAAGTAAAACAGCAGCAAATAGAGAAGCTTCATAATCAAGTAAATGATTTACAACAAGAACGTCGAAATCAGTTTCTGGAAAACGCCGAACTTGAAGAGAAATACAAAGGTCTAATTAAGCGGCAAGATGATATCGAAGAGCGTTACAAACGCGAAATACAAGAGAGAGAAGAAAGATATTGTAAAGAGATTGAATGTTATGATGAGGCTATTTGTGAACTACAGGCGCACTTGGAACAATTGGAAGAGAATAGAAGTGTATATAGCGCTACTGACGACTATGATTGGACAGAATTAGAATCTAAGATTGCCAGGAAGGCATTTAATAAGTGGAGAATATTTCAGTTCGCTTCGCTTAAACGAGAGATAAGTGAATTAGATCCGTTTATTCATGAAGCAAATACAATGAGTATAGAGCTAAAAAAACGGGTAAAATTCTCACTAGTTGTCCTCAGCAAAACCCTTTATTCTCCGATTACAAATGAACTCATTTCAGATCAAGGATTTGCCCATGAGAAATTTGAACTAAACCTTGCTTCTCCTGCTGCGAAATTTGTTGCAGTTAGGGTAAGAGATAATAAAAATGGTACTGTCTATACATGGGCCCCTGCCAAATTTAATAATCGGCTCATTAAAATGAGGAAACTGCTTGCAGCAAAGCAGAGAAAACTTTCTTATAAAGACACAAATGACCCGTTTTATGATAGATTTCCTTGGTTTCATCCTGTTGGCAGATCTTTGGTCTTCATATCAAATCTTTTGTACTCAGTGCCTTTAATTCAGCAGGTCATGATAATTAATGATAAAGGAGAACTCCAAGGTCGTCTGCGAATCGCAATTCAAAAGATTCCTGCTTCGTTCGAGGAAGTTTCTGAAAGCAAATCACCTAAAAATCTCACGACCTTTAATATCAATTGTAAGGATTTCCCAGAAGGCAATCTCAAGCCATCCGGTAATATTAGTTGTATGATGTTTCAATATATAACTTTATAAATTTAGGATTCACCTATTTTTAGCCTATATGCATTCACAGCAGGCTAACCGCAAACAGCGGTGCACATGCTGTTTCACAATATGAATTTTATATTGCATATTTAAACATATTGTCAACTTATGCAAAAATGAGTTTGGGTGAAGTTTTCGAAATATTGAACTAATATTTATCTATGCCCTATCCTATAAAAACTTTTCCAGTGTATGCTGTGATGGACCAAACGACTATTTATAAAATTAACTCCTATAATAAGCATGGAAAATCACCTTGATTCAATACGGCTATTGGGAAGTGACATTTAAATTGTATTTTGTGCTTTTTTGCATGCCGTTTGTGTCAGATTACTAACCTGAAATTGAATTTTGCATCCTCTAAATTTCATATTTTATTCAGTATTAGATTTAAGTTGTTTATCTATGGCGTAATATGTCGTAAAGTTGAGGCGCAGAAGTTTCGTCATGTTTAAAATTTTGAGATTGTATGCATCTAAGACATATCTTTGTATTTTGGTTTTTTAAGCGAAGACTATCTCCTCTAGCAACACTACAAATCATCGCACATTCCAATTTAAGTTAAGAAACAACCATGAACATAAAGTACATATCTTGTACACCTGTTTATTTATTAGTTGATCTAAAATTACTCTAGTTTCATTTGTAGTTTTAATAATACTTTTCCCAAATTTCAAATTTATTTAATTATAATTGATGAAACTTCAACTATTATTATTGCGTAGAAAGTGATAAGAAAATTGAAGTGACTTCCTTTTGAAAACGTGATCGACTGTTAACTTCGTATTCTCTCTGTAAATTACCTTAATCAAATTTGTTAAGTTTTCCTTCAGTCAAAATGTCTTGTTAACGTATGAATGATGTCACTCGATGTTCGCAATCAAATTAATCGTAGTGTTTAGGAAATTGCTATACAAATTTTGCTTATTTAATAAGCAGATGGTATCAAGACCAATTAACACCTTAGGTTAGTGACACAAAGGTGGGTCAAATCGCTGATGAGTGCTCGGACATTTCTATTGAGCTCCTTTTATTGGTATCACCTGTTTCTCTGTGACATTTAATTTTGAATGAGATAAATAACCGGGCTCTGTACATCCCACCTTCTTTGAGTACTGAAATGCGAATGCCAAATTAGATAACATATACACACAATTGTGCTTTAAAGCTAAATTTTAGGTTACATAACACACAGGTACTTCTTTCAATGTATAATTTTATTTTTCATTTCTTATATTATGCATTTGCCAATAAATTATTTTTCAAAAGTTGCAAATAACGCCATTTATTTCGAGAACAAAGATTTGCTACACTTTCCCAAACTATTTAGATGAAACTATTTAATATACAATTTTATTTATTAAAATATTATTTTCTTAATTATGCTTTTTGAAGTAACTTTCTTAGATATTTTTTGGAAAATTACCAAGTTACCTAAAAAAGAACTATCAATATACATAATCTTTACAAAATAATTTTTTTTGCAGTGAATTCCTTTAGTTAAACATTGATTGTTCCCACAATTTGTATTTCCATTTTAGGCTCTGTTATAATATTGTTTTTCTTATTTCGTGTTTTGTTTTTTCGAAGTATTTTCGAATTAACGTAGATTTGGCATTTTAATGAATGTTTTTCTTTACTAAATAAAGGCAATTTAGATGAACCTCGGCTTCTGAATTTCAAAAACACTCAGGAGTTCGAGTGTCCTGTTAGCTTAACAGAAGGCATGGAGTTTCAATTTCGCTTTACTATTCTCGAAGCAATTGGAATTTCTAGCTGTTACTCCGATATATTCTGCCAATTTAATTTTTTCAATGATAGTTGCGTTACCGAATGCTTTAGTACGGAACCAAAACGCAACAATGCTGTTGCAAATAACAAGGTAGAATCCTATATTTTTTGTCATTTATGTAAGAAACTACATTGTATTCACTAGCAAGCTGACGTTAGTTTCATAATTTTTTAGTTTATTACTTACTTGGAATTTTTAGGTTCCATTGCAGGTAATTATTTGCTGTTGGGCACTGCACACTAATAAAATAATAAATATATTAACTATTTTTTAACTAATCACATTTTCTATTGATATCAATAGGGGAAAAATTTCTGCAGTCCATAATCAATTTAAATCCATAACAAAAGTTTACGGTTTACGGTTCATAACTAACCGTAGTTACCACCAAAGTTGCAGAACAAAAACGTTTTTTACTTTTGACACATTGTGAAGCACGACCCGCTAAATATTGACACGATATGACCTGAATTGATCTTGACTTATCGTTTTCAATATTTGACCCTCGAATTTTTCCAAAATTAAAGTATTAATAGAATTATATTATGCTTGGTTTTGGTGGATTTAAGTTAGTGTAATTATGTGAAACATTGCTCCGAAAAATCTTTGAGTGAAAATTGTCGATTGTTTTTTATCTAGCTCTTTTGTGACACATGCCACTTGAGCATTGACTGATTTCTTTTCTATTAAAGTGTGAAATGTGAGTAAAGTTACTTTTCATAGCATGGAATGCAATCGTCGTGGTGATTGTTAATCTGACTGAGAAACCCATTTAAAAGCATGTCTACCCAATTTGATTATAAATGCATTAATTGATTTGAAGTTTTTACGAATCATTCTAAATTTTAACTTTGTTTTTTGTTGGTAATTTTTTTCAATTATATTGCAGTTTTCCGGTCCTAGTAATACTAAAAAATTTCTGTGTATTGTTTTGTGTATATTAATATCTTCTGTAAACCTGATGAAAATTCAGTACCATCCACCAAGAAAGCTCATTCAAATATTTTTGTATTTTTCACATGTGCCAACTAGAAAAATTTAATGGAAGTTTTTTAAGTTTGTGTAAAAAATTCTATATTTTATGTAAGTCATCAATTTCCTTTGCAGGTGCGATGCGATGTTCAGAATAATTTAGTTCGATGTTTCCTAATTGAATTATGGCGGAATTGCTTAGAAATGTGTCTGATTTTGGAAATAACACGCTATCTGCAGATGTGATTAGGAATTGAAAATTAAACCAATTTACACTCTGCATTTGATTTGATTCGACAGATTGCGTAGACAACATATAAACTACAAACAAAAATTTGCATGTAGACAGCCAGTAGCTGAATAAATCTCCTATACTTGAAACTAAAGGTGAGTCAGAACAGAATGATTTGGACCTGATAAATCCAGTCTCGTCAGGTTCAGTTCGGATAAATTTTTACGTTGTTGGATTCAGATGAAATAATTTATTCATATCTGGGGTTAATTTTTTTCCAATAACTTCAATGTTTTATTAATACAATTTCTTTTTGTTCAAAGCTGGCAGTATTTAGAAATCTAAAATAATTAGAAATTTACTATTAACTGCCTGGGGACTTTTTAAAATTTTTCATGATCATATAATAAATTTTTAAACGCTTTTAGCTCAAAGCTACTTACACTATGCTCAATCGGCACTTTGCGCACGGCACGCCTTAATGTGTTTGGGATATCTTTGCATACATCAAGAAACATTCAAAGTTCCTTGTTGCTTCATAAGCTCAAAACCTTATAAATTCATGAAAATTAGGTGTGAAGATAATATAGATAGTTTTCACAAACTCGAAATTTTCAAGAAAAATGTTAATCTTTTGAACAACTTCAGCCACATCAATACGCTTTAATAGACATTTTAAGCATTGCATTCACGCATGTTCCCTAATAGACCTGTACATGCCTCACGATATTTAAATTTGCTAACAGGCTTGGGGAAAATTCTTTGTAAATGTAGAAAAACAGGTTGCTCTTTAAAATAGCTAATAGTCAGATTAAGGTTAAATCTTTCTAAGAGCAATTAATATCATTATACTTCTTTAAGATTATACGGATGATTCTGATGTAAAAGATGGTTGGAAAGAAATGTTTTTTGGAATGCAATCACTATTTTGTAGATGAACTTAAGTTATGAAGTGAGATTTAACAGTGTTATACAATCACAATGATTTTGAGGTTCTTGTAATAAGATCTTTGCAAAAAAATTGATTTTTGCATTCGATTGATTTTTTGGCATTATCCACCGTTAAGTCTGTCTATTACATGATATTTTTCAAAAACCCTTAATACAATATAGATGATTTTTTTCGGACTGTAGAAAATTGTCAACACACGCATATAAATTCTGTCTTAGAATTTACCATTTATTTTTAATACCGATACTTGACCTAATATTGACTATTCGATTTTGACAAGGTAGGAATCGCTCGCAAATTTTGCGTTTTTCAATAGTTATTGGATAGAGACAGCTGTAGCACTTTCGAAAGCTCCTTTCACTCAGCAAATATCACCTGATTATCATAAATTCTCAAAAAAGTGATGGAGCTATTAAACATATTTTCGATCGGATTTTCAAAAAAATATTCGTGAGGCAGCATGTTGGAATATATTAAAATGTTTACTAGTAATTTTAAGTAAAAAATTTTCAACAATAGTATTTGAACGACTTTTGAACAAGTAAAACTTCTGCAAGTTTGAGTAAAATATGATTATTAATTTTTTATTGAAAACAGTAGTATTTTGCAACAATATTGGTGCCATTCGAAAAACGTAGGAAGATTTCCAACTTCATAAATGATATATGTGGTTGAAAAACCACAAAAGTTTCCATTTTCGATATTTGTATTAAAATATTTTTTCATGCTATTTATAATTATTCTAAGAGTTTTATTCTCCATAAATAGAATGAATTTAAACCTTAAGCTGTCTAGGAATAGGTAAATTTTTTATAAATTTTGTAAAATGTCAAGCGCTTCAAAATAGAAAAGTTTCTCCTTTTCAGTCTTAGGCATCGATCGGTCTCTGTCCCTTCTGTAGAAATTTTTTGAATTATCTTTGAGTACGTTCACCAGTAGGTGTCTCCATGATTCACGATTTACATATTTCCCAACAGGCTTGGAAAACATTACCTTAAAATATGGAAAAGCCGTTTGTCCTTTATAAAGGACATAGGCAGTTTAGGGTTAGCTATAAGTACTTATTCTTGAACACTTGAATTTTAAAGTTCATCGTTTGGTTAAGTACTGAATAAATTAGAAACATTAATCATTATATTTTTTGTTCAACCGTAATTGTACAAATTCTTGTGAATCAGCGTTTTTAATCAATCTTTACGTAAGATTTTAGATTAATATCCGCGTTTGTTTAACATTTTAAGCCAAAATAATTAACATTTTTAAAGTTAATTTAGCGTCCAATTAAACTTTCAAAATTTAAAATGAATTTCTTGAGCGTTAATGAGAAATCTTAATTTAAAGCATTTATCAAATATAATTCTTTTGACTAAAAAGTAATTTATTTTTTGACGTAAAACTTTTCGAATTTGGTTTCAGTGCAGAAATTGTTAAATTGATCAAATTTGACATCAAATTTTAAAAATTTGAAATCCGAAACAACCAATTTAGTATTTTTAAAGATGTTTAATTGTTTTGAGATTTCAGGAAATAATTTTATATACTGTATATGAATTAAAAAATAATAGATAGGTAGGCAATTAAAACCGTGAATTGGACCAAATCATAACACACGAAATGGAATGCGTACGAGACCAGGACCAAATTTCAATTTTAGCTAGAGGGAAATTAATTTTCTTTAATCTTTACTATTATATTGGAATTATTGTCTTTGCTAAACTAAAATATGTATATGCAATATCTCCGTTCAATATTCAACTCGATTAACATACGCATAATTTTATTACCTTTATTTTCAATACAATTGCAGAAATTAATGTACGGAACTAGGGCTGACTAATTGAACAGTAAGCGTACCCCCTCAAAGATGAACAAAGGCGAAAGCTTAGAGTCAAACCCGGACTGGCTCACGAAACCTTAAATACGGCGCGGCCCATTATATTAATGTGAAATGTGAATTTGGTTTGCTGTTTGCTAGAGCAAAGTTAGGTATTTTATGTACCACATTGCTTATAAATTTCATAGCATTCACTGGATTTGGGTTAATTTGGGTGCACTGTTGTTTAATAGTCAGTTGTTTTCAGCCTTGTATTTTCCAATACCTCCGGCCCTGCCTAGCCGTGAACGGCCCATCGTCATTTCTAGCATTTAATCTAAATATTATGAATGTTGCAAAAAGATTTTGGGTAACACAATATTGTAGTCAAGTCAGTGATAGATACATGCATGTACGCATACATATGCATTTATATGCATATGGCAATAATCCACTGTCTTGTCAAGCCAAAAAAACATACATTTTTTGCAAACAATGAGCAGAAATTCGTCTCTGTTTGAGTATCCGTTTTGTTTTAATCAATTATTCGAAACATGCAATACAAGGATATGCTTATTATTTGCTTTTGATATTCATTTGATACGTTTCACCAATAATAGGGAAACTTAACACCAGATACAAGGCTATCTTTTGAAATAAACTTCCCACAAGCTGCTATTTTAAATTTTACTTTACGATATATTATAACCCTCGGATTTTAAGATGATTTAAAAAGTAATTTTTTGGTTTTTGTCAGTTTTTTTTAATTTCTGGATTCTTAGTGAACTTTTCAATATTTTATCTGTCATTAGCGGGCAGGTATCGTCTGCATATCGAAAAAATTCAATAAGTTTCCTTTGAATTAATTTGCATAAATTGGGCCAAGACTGTCCCTTGAGGTACACCTATGTCTGCTGTCAATTTTTCAGACATTTCTATTTACAATAGCTCATTGATGAAAGCACAGTATTTTAATATTTCAAAATTAAATAAATTGGAATTTTGCTCAGATTAAACAAAGTTGCTCATTTGACTTTACAAATCGATCTCGATTTCTTCAGAAAGTGATAATGTGACAACACAAATCCTGTATCCTGTTCTGAACCTGAAGAATAATGCCTCATTTGATATATATATATATACCGATTTGCTTCGTGGATAATTCAGCGGCTTAGAATCAAATTGGTTAACACATATTTTGGTGATAAACCGATAAGTCTAATAACGATTTAATTAATTTTCATGTTTTCTTTTCACTGAATGGTTTTTGGGAATTTCAGCAACATGATTCTACACAGAACTAGATCTTCGAACACTATTTAAATAAAACAATTGATATTTGGGTTAGCATACTATAATGCTCAGTACGTCAATTACAAATGTGGTTGATAACTGAATTTGCATGCAAACAATTCATTTTATATTTTAAGAGAGAAGTTGAGATAAACATCCCCAAAATAAACGCTGTTAAATGTTAAGGTTGTCTACCATGGATGATTACGTAAAATATTTATTAAGAATAATCTTTTTATTTTAGTATTTCATTTGTTATCTTAGAATGCATAGCTTTGCTATTATATGTTGCATAAATGTGCTATTTTTGTTCTCCTATTAATATTCGTTGAAAGTTTCAATATCAATTTGATTTTTCGTGAGTTTTAATAATTTAGCCAAAACCATCCTAAGTTTTTTATAAACTTTTACGTTTCTTCAACTAATAAAAATATCTAAAATCTCAAAACACCAGATTTAGATTTCTATTTTCAGAAAGTAGTTGAGGTTAGGTGATGCTGCCACGAGCATTAAGCTAGATTTTTATCTGAACACTAGGTATGAGAAGAATTTTAGAAGTCGGATTTTCCATTGATTAATAATTAAGATTTTTACCTACTTCAGGGGCAGAAATACATTATCATTAAAGAGAATACATTTACCCATTAATTTGTTCTCGTCCAAGAATTTTTTAAAATTCTTCATAGGCCTGGAGAAAAATGTGAATAAAACCGTGTGTTTACACTAGGAGAATCAGGATTAAAGTTTTGATGTATATTTTTGTGCATAACCGCAATTTTTTTTTAAATATTAATTATATTTTTTCTAATAAGGAAAAAATAGTAAAGTTTGATACAATCATACAATTTTAGTAGTAATTTTCCGTTGTCTTTTGCTGAAAAACTCACTAGCAAAAAGTATGCTTAATAATTTTCAAAAAATGTTGAATTCTATGATTGGCTAGTGCATGAGTATCTAAACAGTGCTTTTAATAGATAGAAATTTCCATCAAATGTTATAATAGTTCATTATATGTAGTTTTTAAGCCAATAATGTCATGCAATAGATGTTGCTAAATGATGTTGCAACTAATCCAAGATAATTCGATTATCTCTTATTTTGATATGAAAAATTTCAAGGTTGTCATTCTTTGCATTATGCAAATGATATTGCCTTCAGATATTGCTTCAAAAATGATTTTTTTAGCAGGAATATTTTTAGAATGATGGTCCACCACTTGGATTTTATCATGTTCAGAATTTGTCTGTGAAGGTCACCAAGCGTTTCATTGAATATATCAAAAGAGAACCGATTGTTTTTGAGGTGTTTGGTCACTTCGAGCATCATCCATTGCATAAACAACAAGTAACTGGGAAGAAACAGAATCTCCTTTCGAATTCATTGAAGAATTTTGCTAAACCCTTGCCATCAAAGCTCAAGATAACACAGTTCACGTCATCGACTTTGGAATACAACAAACTTCCTGACAATCAATTAGTAAGTTATGTTGGCTTCTTTATAGCTCTTGTTCTTATACACATGAGGATATCTATATACCGATGTTTAATATCCAAAAACGGTTAAAACTATTTATAGTCTCTAAGTATATCCATTAGAACATTATGGACCTTTTATTGCTTTATGATCAACACGATACTTTAGTCACAGTTGATGAGTTCTGGATCCGCAGCTCCTCTTTATAGCCGTACCAATTGTATTTTCTGTTTGGATGTTCTTGAAATGATGCCAACCGGAGAGTACGAGGTCTGCGCTACTGAGAGCATTGCATCTGGTAAAACATGTTTTATTGTTCATCAAGGAATCCAACGAAGACTGCGCATAACAATCACACATGAAATGTCTCCTGACATACAGTTCAAATCTCCACATCAGTTGATTGTTGGAAGGGTATAATCATTCTTTCAATCTATACAAGTATTCACATTTATTTACTTTGAAACCTCATTGGTTAGCTTTGAAGTTATGTTTTCTATTTTTTAATTGTTAAAAGTTAATAGTGTGCTATTTAAATATCACTTAATCGAACGAGGTACGTCATTTGCAGATGCGAATCTACAGCTATAGATTCCCAGAGTGTGCTGATATATTCCATCAGCGACAGATGGAAACATACCCGCAATGAGGTTGATAACATGCTATTAATCGATATTATGTTCTCTGTGAAGATTGCTGACTAAGCGCTATTGATTGCGTCCATTGTTTTTGTCGAAATTGGTTTATTCTGTAGGGAACTCCCGCTCATTCTTGTAAATGCACAGAACAATTCTCACACTGATTTTTCATTACAAACACAACACCCGCAAACATTTTAATTAGCACGAACACTACACGTGCTTAAATGTCACGCGGTTACAACATAACGAACAGTAAGCAAACCCAATTCAATTTTATTCGCATTGGTACGATATATGCTTTGTCTTTGCCGCAATTTATTATATACCACTGAGTGTAATGATTTTAATTTCCGACTGCAGGCAGTTGACAACCTTCAAATGTGATGAAGCATTGCTGCTCTATGCTGTACATCTTTTCATATTATTAAGTTTAGTTAATCATATTCTAATATTCTATGTCGTCATACCGAAAAATGTGATATACTCTTATTGCAGTTTCTTAATTCTCCCCATTACTTTTTACAAATACCACACAAAAATTGTTAAGACACATCAAAGTAAATAGCACTTGTATCCCAGGTGGTAATGTACCTAAAGTAGGTGGAAATTATTTTCTATTGTTGAAAGTCTGTTAACTTTTATAGTTTGCCTTAACTGCGTGTTGCAAATTATTGCGTTTCACAGGTAAATTGTGTTATTGACCATCATTGTGCTTGTTGTCTTGTTAAAAGCGTTTTTCGTGGAGAAAAATATTATTTTTAACAAATTGCGAATTGCATTTACAGAAAATGAAAGTTTAAAATTACGGCTGTTTGGAAAATGATTGAATAATTCCATATTTAATAATATGTGAGTCGTAGAATTTGAAAACCGATTTGAAATCGTCACTTCCATTTATTAATTGCATGATAGATGTTTCGTCCGTATAAATTGCGCAACCATTTCTGCGAATGTCATATACAATGGTTTGGTTTTAATTTGCAGTAAATTCTAACTTATTTGAAATAATTTATTTATATATATATATATATATATATATATCCTTGATATTTCATTTTGAGTGTACAACACGTAACCCAAGGTGAAAATACAAGCGTACAAGGAGTAACTTTGCTTGTATTCCCACAATAATTATTCTATAAATTTGAAAATTTGTCTGACAGTAGATGCATGCAATTTGAAATTTTTTCCTTAAAAAGCTTATACACGCGGTAGATTTATAAATTGAAAAATTTTACGGTTTCCAAATTATATTTACTGCTTCTGCAAATTTACATAGTATTTTTTCAAATCAACTAGACGATTGTGTTGAAAAGAAAAAAGACATTTTCTTTAAAAATTATACTCTTCAGACATTTGAAGTGCTTCCTTAAAAGTGTATAATTAATGAATTTGAGAAATTTCAATATATATATAATAGTAAGTTCACATCTTGGTATCATATTGTGGGCAGCTCGATGTAATTCATCAATGTTAAGTGAATCAACTTCTTGTATGATCCTCCAGGTTGGATGGAGTGTATGTATGATATACTCTTGACTTTACAGTAGACCACAAATATAAGTCTAGTGGACTCAGGTCAGGTGATCTAGGAGGCCATGCATGACCCAAACTTTTGCCAATAACACGCTCAGCTGGCAACTGAGTGCTGATGAAATCCCTGGCGTGTTTGGAGTAGTGTGGTGGCGCACCGTCATGCTGAAAAATAACAGACTGCATTTTCCGTTTCTGTCTAAGTTGTGGAAACATATGTTCACGAAGTATACTGGTGTAATTATCCTGATTTACTGTACCCGGAAAGAAAAAAAATTGGTTTAGCACATAATTTGCACTGAATTCAATCCACACACAGATTTTTCAGCGTGCAAGCCTTCTGTTATTACTTGCCGAGGGTTCTCAGACCCCCATATGGTACAATTATGACGGTTGACCATTCCATCCATAGAAAAATAGGCTTCACTTGACCAAAGCACATTATTGAGCAAATTAGCATTAGCTAAAATCCATTGTGCAAATTCTAGATGATGATGATGATGATGATAGTCTGATTCAGTGATAGTTTGATGCAAGGCAATTTTGTATGTCCACATACCGCATGCTTTAAGAATTCGACAAAAACTTTCCTTTGGAATTGTAGTAGCTGCAGCAATAGAAGAAGAAATTGCATGGCCATGCACATGAGTATGCAGAGTTTTCAGCGCACTCATTACCATTGGCTTTTGGTCTTCTTGGAGCAATGGTCTCCCTGATTTAGAAGCATTGTGGAAGGATTTTGTCTTTTCAAATTTTCTTATCATGTTAGTGACAGCTATAATAGAAAAAATGTCTTTGTGAAGGTGGTGTGCTGTTTTGTATGCATGTAATGCCGCTGTTGCACTGTCTCCATTTTTGTAGTATAGTTTTAAGATTTCCAGTCGTGTCTAAATCCATGTCTAAAGTTAAAAAGTACTGGAAAAATAACAAAATGGTTATGCATAACATAAATTCCCTTTATATAGTTATTAAATGACGAAATATTTCATCACCTTTTCTGTGATTGGTTGAATTTTTTTAATTCGTTTAAAAGTCAAGTTACTTTTGACACACCCTGTATATATAGTTGTTTTTAATTATAAATTTTATTTCTGGACATGTTTGCCTTTACTCTGTATCAAAAAATGAAAAGGTAAAATATTACAAAATAAACGAAGTGTGGTATGTTGAAAATAATTTTTAGAATTTAATTAAGATATGATATATATCAAAGACTTTCATATTATATACATGTTTCGAATATATAAAAATATTTAAAGAATGCTCCCGAATTCAGTACGCAACTCTATTAGTTTAGTAAATTTTCAAATTTGCAATCTTAATAATGTGTGTTTTCTGAAACTTGATGTTTGTACTATATGCTAAATTTTTGTAAAATAATGCCTTGTGAAAATATTTTTGACCTGATATACTTTAGGTAAGATTAGAGTCTGATAAGAGCAACACAATCAATCATGAGATGTCTGAAGTTCCAGTTATAAGTGCAGGATACACAGATGACCAATTGGCTGAACATTTGCGCCAGGTGCATCAAAGACTTTGCTATCAAGTAGAAGGCGCATGGGATACATCTATTCATAATTCTGATCATCTTAACAAAGTGACAACGTATGGCAACACTGTCAAAATCTCACTTGTTTTATGTATGCTGTTGGAGAATTGTGCCAAACCTGCTTGTTTTTCTCGATCAGTCTTCGTCAAAGTATGCAGCAGAAGTAGTGTTTCATATCAATCAATCAAGAACCTCTTTTTTTACTATTATGCTTCCTCATCTCTACAATCTTCACTTACATTCTCAGTTTATGATCTAAGTTTGAGGAAAAACCTCGAAGTCTTCACTCCTTGCCATCATGGGCCTATTAAGACTAGTGATAAAATTAAAGGCTTCATGCACAACTTCCGACCAACAGGTGACACTCCGATCTTTGAACACCAGTGGGAACTCGAGAGGATATATTGTGCAATGTTAATTGAAAAAAATCGGTACAATCTTCTTCTAAAGGAGAAGTTAAGTAAGCTGAAGCAGCAAAATTGTTCTATCCAATATGCATGCGACAGCGAAACTACCAATCATATCATAGAGAAGTATGTTGCTTTAATGCAGAAGAACTTTGTCATTTACAATTTACTAGCGTCATCTTCTACTTCATCCCAAGAATCCATGTTAAATACTTCCGAAAGATTTCCAAGTACCTTATCAATAGCTTCCTCATGTGACAACACTGAGACATCAGGTTGTAAACTAGGACTTTCTCTAGCAACCAGTGTTACTCTACCTGATTTATCAACAGTAGGATTGGACAATCAAGTTAGTTGCAGATCGAGGCGATCCAGTTCACAGTCATTAAATTTCGAAATGTTTGTTCCAGAATGTACTGAAACACCCGTTCCATTATCACCTTCATTTTCCGGAACAATTGAACTTATAAATCCTAAAGGTACTATTTTTAGTTTCGCTGTTTAGGATTTTTTCTATATATATATATATATATATATATATATATATATTTATACGTCAGGGTAATCTTGAAATGAATTTGATCGTGCGCTGTTTAGCAATGACTAAGATTGGGTGCTTATGCAGTAAAAGAGTACCTAGAAAGATGACACCTGTAACCTAATTTTTTTTCATAAATGTAAATACTTTGAAACACTCTTTTGAGGAGTACATTAAATAGAATATTTCGAAGCAATTTTTAGTGTAGGCTTTGCTTTGTGAAAGTGAGTTCCGATGTGCGTTTGTAGGTCTATATAGGCGTGGACCTAATAGCTTGAGCTCGAAGACCTACTTCCAAGTCTGATGGAGACTATAAATATATCAGTAAACTTTAAATATGCATGAGGATTAAGCACTGAAATAGACGAGGCAATAAAAGTTTATCTTCGCACTTAATTTTTTGCGAAGATAAAATGTTAACATCCGACTTTAGTTTTCTAATTTAAGCCGGCATAAATACACAAAAATCATAGAATCTATTTTTATTTGGAAGGAATGACTGAAAGGAAATGTTCTGTAATTTTTTATATTTACCTCCAATTAATTTTGGTTTGAATTATGATGGTGTTGTTTAATACCCAAAGAACTCTAACATAATTTTCGTTGTTTTTTAAAAAAAATTAACGATTTAGAAGGTTATTATTAAGGCAATATATGTACATATATATATATATATATATATATATATATAC
>CABFPE010000163.1:191647-208684 GCA_900660155.1 Hofstenia miamia | reverse complement strand
ATATATATATATATAGCAAAGATATTTATAATGTAATTAAATGATTATTATGTACACGGAAAATTAACAAATTTTACTTCCTTACAATCAGCTAGTAAAACAAAAAATAACTATAAAACATAATTTACGATGTTTTTATGAAAAGCTATTCGTATATCTTTATAAAGAATTCTTGGAATTTAGAGTCCCAAATTTTGAAGTGTGAAGTGCGGCAGCCATTTTTGTTGTTTATTTCAGACACTAACTCCGTCGTTGACGTAATTAACACTTTGAATTTGGCGGTGGAATTGCAGAAAGTAGATCAGAACATTACCACATTTAAAATCGTTGCTCCCTATAGAACTATCGAAATTAAACTGGATAAGGAAAATGCCATTTTCTCCTTTCTTAATTCCTACATTTCGCCTTCCAATGGATTTGCGCCAATCATTTCTCCACGCAGACGATCGTTTGTTGGAAGGTGAAACCATTTATTTTAGGTAAGCTTTATCTTTAATACTTATAATAATACATTGAAAGATTATGGATTATTACTATCCATGTTGTAATCGCTGAGGGGTCATGCGCTTATCACTATGGCGCTTATTGTGATATCACTTATTTAAAAAATTTTCAAATTTAAAATTAATTTATTGGAAGTTCACTTTCAAATAAAGCAGGTTTTCCAACACATCTGTTCCAAGTTTGTTCCGCTGTTCTGAAAGAATAGTGCCAATGGCAGAAACCATGTGCTCGACTGTGCCTGTTGAAGGAATACTGGAGAAGACATCGTATCAAATCTTTGAAATGCAAGAGCAAAGCATGACCAAAAACGGATCACATCAAATTGGTCAGTTGGAGCCGATGCAAGATAAGCGTTGGCAATCCATTGAAGTGTTTGATTTGCAAGAGTTTCTTTCAAATCATGCTTTGGTATGCGTTTTGGTTTTTTAGGTTCCACGTCAATTACCTCGGAGTTATAAGACTGGAGGCTTCGAGGTTCGTACTTCTTCAAATGTCTTAAAAAATGTTTTTGCACTGTTGATTGTCAATGTGCATTGCAATCTCTAGTAGTTGAACTTTGGCAATGACCAGTGCCATACTCGCATTATTGTCACCTTGGAAATCGTTAGTTGAAATCCATAGAAATATCATTGAAGATAGTTCAATTAATAGTTCATTATCTTCTTCATTAATCTCAAATGGCTTTGACAAACTGCTTCAAGTCCAACAATTATAGAATCCTTTTGATCAGTTACTTAATCTATCACCATAACAGTAGAATTCCAATGCACTGTTGTTTTCGGAATGAGGCGTTGTTTCTGTTTTCTTTCGTTAAGCCCAAGACTGTCTGCAACAGGTGCGCTGCACATCCGACTCAATTAATACAGGGACTTTTGTTCGGGAGTTCCACAAAGAACGCTTCTTCGTCCACCGTTTCTTCGTATGGTGCTCTGCTGCTGATAATATTGCGCTAGATTGTGTTGCACGAAATGCACATTTCATTGTGCTACAGTTGTCAGATTATATGGTGAACAATCCTTTGTGTTGTTTTGAGTGCGTCTGCTGCTTCCATTTTCACTTCTGTGAAAAATACAAATTTACCCACAAGTTTCCTTGCCCCGGTTTCATTGTTGCAGTGTAGAAAACGCAGAAGTGTTAGTATATCGCGGTTCAAAAACCTGCATGAAGTCCTTAGACCACTGTGTAGTTTTCATGTATTATGCAAACTACCTCTGCCGATCAGGTGTTCAATTACTGCTTTGGTAATTTTGTGTTACTTTGGTCAGGGGGATACTGTGTCGTTTGTTTGCTAAATTCGATTTCTTTCTTCTATTCACTATATTCTTTCGGATGCGAGTGTTTTAAGTGTTGAATCAAATTTAACCTGCTTTTGCTGGTGTACTTTATCTTTTTATGTGTACTTAGACATAACTTCCACTGTGCCAGGCATGTGGCATTGTCCATACAAACCCTTATTTGAGAAAATTATCGCTCGCTTCCGCTCACTGATATTTTCCGTCACTTATGCTTAATTGGCGTTTATGCGCTTAAGCACTTATACACACTGATTAAAATAACATCATTTAATTAGAATTTTGCATTCTTTTGTGTTCATAATTAACAAGGTATTATAATATATTTTTGTTACTGATTGTAAACGCCAATAGTCGTAACAAATCTTAATATATCAATCAAAAATCGTTATCTAGGTTGAGTCTGATCATTAAAATGCAATCAAGGTACACTGTTCCCTTGGAAATGAGGGTAGGGGAGACTGGGGACAATAGTAACAGGGGTCAATTTTAACAAACCCTATATGTGAAATGTAATAATGTTATACACCCCTCCGTTCGCCATCTTATATGGGACTTACTCAAACCTTCTTGACGTATGAAATTTGGATTAATAATCATAGAAGATAAAGAGTTACAAAGAATTATCAAATTTGACCCGAGGTGAGTAAATTTTAACATTTCACGATATTTTAGATTTTCGTTAAGTTCACATGGGGACTATCAAACTTGCGCATAGTAAAATATAGTGAATTTTCTTATTGAAAAATAGGTACCATCACTAGTTGCAATCATTGTATAAATAATGCCAAATGATACAGAAATCACTAGTACACAACATGCTTTTCTACTGCTATTAGTTAAAAATAGATTATGGACAAGCCATCAACAAAGAAGAAGTCTGTCCCAACAAGAAAAGCAGAAGAGGTTCAAGTTTATTATTTTGATGATGAATCCAATATTTCTTTAGTTTGTGGAGAACATTATAGGGATAGTCGTTCTGAGGAGAGTTGGGTTCAATGTGTGGTCTGTGCTCTGTGATGTCATGAAGATTGTACATGTAGTGAAATTATATACAAATGTGAAACATGCAAGTAGAGAAGGTTACAAATATGACTTTGCTCTGGATGTCAGTAGACTGTTATGGTTGTTAATAATATGGATCAATTAACACATAATTTTCCTTAAACTTACATGTATATTAGTGCTACAATGTAACCTATTATATCCCCTGTTATACATTATCAATAACAATTGTTTATTAAGAAACTGCATGTACATCTCTCTTAATTACACATTTTGTAATTGATGATCATTAACAATCATATCTTACACATGCACCTAATTTTCTTTTTCAAGTGCACACCATTTGCTTAATTTGTGATTATGATTTTGACTAATCATAGTATTATAATGCCTGGTATCACTTTTTACCAGGCATTTTGATCACTTTTTTACTGCAAAACTTAAACAATGATATTATATGTTTTCATTCTGGTAGTTATTTTTATTGTTACAATTGACCCCTTATGCTGTTATAATTGTCCCCAGATATTGGTGTCAAATGTAACAAAATAATCTTGCAAAAATGTGATGATATTTTCCAAATTGCTTTGGTAAACCTACCATGCATCACTGTATATGTAGCTTATCTACATACTTCTACTTTAGTAAGGGTAAACCTTTCCCCCATAGAAACTCAAATGAAATATATTACCTAATTGAATTTTTGTTACAATTGTAACCAGTCTCCCCTATTTCCATCAACTAATGCTACTAGTGAGAAGTGGTAACACTTAAGCTTGTCTGTTGAATTCAATTCATTTACCAAGAACTAATGATGATGATGATGATGATGATGATGATGATGATGATGATGATGATGATGATGATGATGATGATGATGAGGATGGTGATGATGATGTTGATGAAGATGATGAAGATGATGGTGATGTTGATGATGATTATGATGACAATAGGGAGACATTCTCTGTAGCCTCTAGTTTTTTACTTTATCAAATGATTTTATTTTAGTATAACTTTCAAATATAAAACGTCGATGATAATTTTATTACTATATTTCATTTATGACATAATATAAACATCATTTTTTTCTAAAAATGCTGTTTTAAGCATTGAGAGTAAATTTTATAAGATTTATTTCTTTGTATGTGAAGCATATATTTTAGGTCCATGACGAAGTGGAATACTCTCCAAAATTTATAGCCAATCAGCGTATTGCTACCGAATATTTAGCTACTTTTTGTAAATGATTTATTTAGAATTATGTAGTTTTGAATTGTAAATGTCGAATTAAAATTAGTCAGGTAATTATTTCACATATGTCTTTCTAATCAACAAAAGTCTGTTGACTTTATAAGTTGAAATACATGTTATTAAACAAAAGCAAAATTTCAATAAGGCATGAATATGCTCTCTGTCTTGATGTAGTTTTGTGAAGCTTGTTATAGAATTTCGAATTTAGTTCGTTACTGGCATTACGTTACTAAGCTTATGTCAGGTGAAATAACAAAATTTCTTACGATTTCTTACAGTTTGAGTGATTATCATTATTTATGCCACCTGATTCTAAAGTTCAGAGAACAATTCTATTTATTATTAAATTTATTTCTCCTTTGCAGTAGTTACATTTACTAAGTGCATCTTGTGCTCCATTTCACTGAGCAGTAAACTTCTCAATAATGTAATGAATGTTTCGCTATATGCGTCATATAAGTCGTATTAACTTAGAGTATGCACGTATAACACTAGGAGTCTAATGATATATATTCTATTTTAAATTCGTTAGCCGTTTTTCTATATTTTCTAATTATATATAGGTTTATATATATATATATATGAAATTGAACAACCTTAAATATCTTAGAAATAGTATGACAGTTAAAAAAACTCAGTTAAATGTGTTTTTTGAAATTAATATTTTAGGAGATGTTAAAATTCTAGTGCATTCCATTCATTTGTCGAAATGAATTTTTCTGCTTAAATATTTGAGATGCTATGTCTAAAAAATTTTTATTTCTCTTTATATTTAAATAATGATATGCTTTAGCCTCAGGAATACATGTTCATTCAAAGAAAATAATTGAAATATCATGATAAAACGAAATTAAATTTTAATGTTAAACGGCACTCTTGAAGTCAATAATCTCATTCAAGGGTAATTCCGGTGCAATTGCAAAAGAAAATTGAGGATAACTCAAGCATAGATCAACAATTTACAGGTATTAATCACACTACAAGTGTAAATCAGCATTGGCTAAAATTCATTTTCAAAACTTAGCTAAATTTCAGAGTGAATCCAAATGTTTCCAAGCAGGCAACATTAAAAAATTCTAAAATTGGCAATTTTTGGGGATCAGCGTTTCTCAACTAAAGAATGATTTTACACCTTGGGTACCCATTTTAGAAAAACGTTGTCCTACGTCCCACCACAGTCCATGGGTTAACCCTGCCATTTTCCATTCACATTATAATATAAATGTCATCGAACGCAATTTTAAATTTTAATTTAGTTAAACTATTAATTATTAGTGAAAACAATACATATCGTTAGTATATATATATAATTATGTCATTATATGTAACTGTTAAAGCGATATCAGTAAAATTGTTTTTCCTAAATCACAACAGGATTTTTTTCACATTTAATCGATACATTCAGTCAAAGTTGTTACATAGTTTATTATTTACATCTGGACTTACGTAAAAACAAAGAACTAAACTCTGACAATCTATCAAGCTGTTCGCCAAATTAGACTATGATCTTAATTATGACATAACCCAGAGTTAAGAATATACGTAAGGACCATTACCACCCAATGAACAAACTATTCACTCCATCTCTCATTTCCCGTAGACAAGTGAAATTTCCAAGTATATTCAACAAGAGATACAGCTAAGTGCAAGATTCAGAACAACGAAGGCTTTAAGTGAGCAATTTTGTAGCCCTATTTTGTAATTTTCCTATTTATATTTTGTATGTATGTTTAATAAATGTACAGGATAAAGTCTTAGCTTTATATCTATATATATATATTCTTTGATAGCTTTTATTAGTTCGTTGTGGCTACCGTCAAATTTTGAATGATTTTGACAAAATATAATAATAATAATAAACTTTTATTTTAAAACGGATAAGAACATCCATTTAAATTTATGAAAATAAAGGCTTTTTATAAAATTATATGTCTCAAAATTTCAAGGTAATACCATAAATTGCAAATAAAGCTACTATAAAAATTAATATAGTTTATAAACATAGAACATACACACAAACAAAAGACAATCAAAAGTTAGAAATCAAATAATTTCATTTTATATATTTCGCCATTTATTAAACTGCTTCATTGATGTTCCAAATTTGTACTGATTAGCTAAAAGCTTTTCGTTTAGCATTTTCCTAAATTTTCTTAAATTTGTAATTGATCTAATATTTTGTTGTAACTTATTCCAGGATCTTATTGTGGATGTCGAAGAACAGTTGTTCTATACAGCAATGTTATTTTAATATTATTAATGGATCTACTTGATCAATGATTAAATTTACTGAATTGATTTAATTAACTAGTGGAATTAGAAGACTTGTGACTATGCTTGGTTAGAATTACCAGATTTATGTACTTAACATGGTACAATGGAAATGAAATTTGTAAATATTGTAGTTTATTTCATGACTTTAGTTTACTAACACTAAATAAAGTAGAAATTCACCAGGCGAAAAAGTTATTTACTCGCTGTTGGTACTTATGTTTATGTTATTCAGCAGAGAACATGTATAGATAAAGTGTCTCATTAGTGCATAAGTTTGCTGCTTGCTCTGAGTTAAGATTCTTAGTTGGTGTACTTTCTGTTTTAAATTTTGTTTTGAACAATTTTATAAAATTGCATTGAGTGATATTGCACAGTTTTAATAATATTTAATGACACAACATTAGGGCATGTTTGCACCAGATTTGTCAACCAGTCGACATTTCCATTCCAAGCTCGGCTCGTTTAAATCTTGTGTAAGTTCGGCTCGGCTCGCCAATAAAATCTTTGAATGAGATTCGTTTTAGCTCGGTATTTTTTTAAAAATATTGTGCTCAAAGAATTTTTTACATAGCTCTTCCTATTTTTTAATAAACATTTCTTAAATAGGATTATAGGAAAGGCAGACTGACTGCAAAAAATAAGAAAAATTTCAATAATCAAATTAACAAGCAGAACTATAAACTTGCTTTGCCTAAAATAGGCTCGTTGTACATCAAGTGTTGTGCTCAAGCTCGGCTCGGCTCATTAAGTGCTCGGCTCGTTAAAAAGTTTGGTTTGCACTTATCTTAACAAAATCGTTACGAAAGTGCTATCACAGAAATGTGACCATATCTTAAAGGGAATTAATTTTAATTGGAAAAAAATAAAAAAGTAGGACTAGACATGTTAAGGATAAAGCAATAGTTTGAAAATAACATGTTTTTGTTTATTTCACACATTTATACTGTTTCTGTGAGATTGTTATACATATAGTAATACATGGTGGATAATAGCAATAAATGCTAGAACACAGATTTTAATCCAAAACCTTCAAACAACAAATGATGCATCAAAAGAACAGATGTACAAGAATTTAAGGAAAATTATTCGTTTGCTCTTTTTCTACAAAAATAAGTAAATATGAAGCGTCGTACAGTGCATGTAGTTCAAATATTCTGTAATCAAAAAATGTGACTTAGTTATTTTCGTACCGACGACATTTGTTGGGAGTTACTGTCGGCCTACCTACTTTCAATTCTTAGCAAATATTTTCCAATCTTACAAAAGATAGAAAGCGTATTATTAAAAGTTAGAACCCGATTCAGAAAATTCGTATTTTTTTATTAGAGATTTGTTCGTCTTAATGATTAGAGCATTATAATTAAATGCAAAATAGATGTAGAAACGATTAGATAGTGTTGATTATGCACTTGAATTCGCTCTAAAAATAAGAATTGTGCATTTTTGATAACGGTAGCGAAATTAATCAAAAGTGCTGTAGTTTTCGTGAAGACAGCTTTGGATCCTATGAAACACAAATATTTAAAGAAAATGAAGTAAATGGCACAATAAAAATAATAATTGAATGATGACAAACAGAATTCTGAGGGTTATAAAAATTCAATTCTTATATATATATATATATATATATATATATATATATATATTCCATAAATTCTAAGCCTTTGATTTTACTTTGTGAATATTGCTTATAACCTAATTTTGACTGTAAAAAATTCAAATATTGGTCATATTTAGTTGATATACATATTTTACAACGCATATAATTCCATAAGGGAAATCTCAATATACATTTCTGCATAATCTGCTTGCCACCTTTGGAAGACAGAATGATTTTATCGTGCGATCCATGTAAAAATACGCTAATATAATCATGTAAATATGATGAATTTTTAAATGTTCTTTCAATTTTCCTCAACAGAGTCTCTAGAAAGAGAATTTCTACGACTAGAACATGTATAATGGTCTAGAGACGTACTACCCAAATTTTCCAATAAAAGACATGATCTGTTCGAAGTAGATTTGTGTACTAATGTAGCAGCTCGTGAAGTAGTTCTTTAATTAGCTGAAACATTGGATGAATTATTTATTCTAAGACGCCTTTCTCTATATAATGCAACTCTTTTCTGAGTAACCCTTTCATTTTTTTCAATACCAGTATAGCCACTTCAAGCTTTATCTTCAAATTTCTGCCTATAAATTAATTTTTTAAGGCTTCCGTGATCTAACATTCGCAGCAACACACCTTTTAATATCCGGAGACGCCTCCATTTGCACTTTTAAACATTGTTTTGCATAAGCAATTAAGAAAACCCAAAATTAAATACATGTTAAATTTAAAAAAACATCAACGAATATAAATGTAATTAAAATTAAATCGTCAATAGAGCTAAATTATTTGAAATATAAATTGCTCTTTTAACGTCCACCCCCACAAAGTGTTGGACGTTACAACAACAAATTGAAAAAAAATTAGTAAATTTGTACTTGTTTAATAATTTAATTATTGCATTATGACAGACAATCATTAGGCATGGTTTTGCAAAAAAATTATGCTGCAGTTGAAGTTTTTTTAAAAATTTAAACTAAAGTATCCAAAATTTGGTGTCGGACATCATAGTCTTCACAAAACAGAAATTTCATTACATCCTCAGGGCTATGTGATGTAGCAAAACTACGCAAGGAATGGAGCATTACAAAAGGCTTTACTGCCTGTGTGTCACATCGAAAGAAATTTTTAATTTGATGAAATGGACAGTCACTATATACATTTAAGTAATTATTTCAGCACAAACATACATTTTGGTAGCTTTTATTTCCTGTGTGAATAAATTGGTATGAAGAAGAAATAATAAAATTGAAGTCGATGTAAATTAAAAATTTCATTTCCGGACATTTTTAGTTTTCTAATGGTATATGATATGAACTATATTGGGTTAGTGAATATTTTCAAACCAATGTCCCCATTTTCGTGGAAGTGACTATATATATATACATATATATATATATATATATATATATATAAAAATACATGTAGAGAAGACCGAATCTTTCATTAGTTCATAATTCATTGCCAAAGCTTATCACTAACTTAGCAAAGAATTTCAAATTTTCATATGGTTCTATAAAATCGATGCTTAATTGCTTGGATTTTAGAGCATATATTTTGGTTTTGTCTCTATCCAGGGGCATAAGAAGCTAAAAATTTGCAACATGAAATTGTGTAAGATTAGGTTGATAAATCTTGTTTTTCTCCTTAAGCCTATGTGTTAGACTTTTGGAATGCATAAAATAAAATAATAATGCATTTAATAGGATAACACTGTGACATTTTAAATATTCTATATAACAAAAAACTACTTAATATCGTGGTGGGCACTTTAACTTTATTAATGTAGAACATATAGATATTTACAACATAAAACATTCTATTAAGTCACACAGAAAATGGACATACAAATTCTAGCAACATTTACCCCAAAAGTGGGTAATTCTGAATATGACCAGTTTCTAAAAATACAATGAGCGTTTTGATTGCGGGTAATTAATCATTGAATGCATTATTGAAACAAAAAATAGAAAATTTGATTTTGATTGTTAATAATTTCACAACATTTTGTATACTTTCTTATCAACATTGTTAAAAGAAGCTTTTATGCTAAATTTGTAATATTGGAAGATTTGTCAAAAATAAAACTGTCTTCAGTTTCTGAAATTAACACTGCATTTTTTATTATTTTGTCATATTTGTTTTCTAATGATTATCCTAGCAATTTTAATTAAAATTACTAATATTAGCAATTAACACTTTTTCCATTATTTTAGTGAAATTTGCTTTATATTATAAAAAGCATTATTTTTATATAGAAATTCAATAATTCGCTAAAATCGTTTAAATGCCAAAGACTGATTTTTAAGAAACAAAGCTCTAAACAATATATAAGACTCCTATCTACTAAATAATTTTAAATAACATGCTACATTTAAGGAAAACGCAACACATTTGAAATGGCAAGTAAAAATATTATTTCATTACTTTTTATTGAAATGATTTGATCTGTGTTCACTCAAGCTTTTTAATCAGACATTCCATTCCCCAAATTCTACATAAAAATAAGATTGAATCACAACAGTTAGAAATGAAAAATATATAAAATATACAGTTGTCAAAATACATATCGATGTCGTTTTTAAGAACAAAAATAGCGCAAATGCAAAGTTTTCAAAATCAAGTTTTTATATATTTTTTTTCGGTAGGTGTACTATTTAACTGCTGGATAACTTTCCACATATCCTACATTTCTATGACCCAGAATCAGTAATGCTGAAAGATTGCATTTGAGCAATTGATCAGTAATGATTTTACCATAAACCCGTTTTTGATGTTTTGTCATACGCAATATTTTTGCACTGAAACAGTAATGTATGAAGCACTAACGCGTAATAGTGAAGGAAATAAGCTCATGAGGGAATACCACACCTTTCTTACGGTCCAACCTCCTGTCTTTTGTTTTATATAATTTGAAAAATTGGAATTAGAACTACCGATTGCTACATTTAATTAAGTTTAAAAAAACAATTCCCATGAAGCTAGTAGTGATTCAACTTCAGCATGTTATAAAACATCTTTGAAATTTATTAAAGAAAAATGGGATGAATAATAATTTTTCAATTTAGTCAGGAAAATACTATACATGTTTCATATATATATATCTAATGCGTCAATATCAACATAAAATACAAAAAATACAAAAAGCAAAAAAACAACAAAAACATGGATTTAGAATTTACAGTTTAGCGAGTTTTTGCTAATTAATAATACTTTTTGAAAAACTGAAATACTTTTCTTTTTAGTCGAAACGATTTTTGGGATATATTCATTATATTTAGGTAGTAATTAATTTGACTTTAAAATTTTATGTAATTTTTTCATTCGTTATGCTTTAGTTTGTAAATGATTCTATAGTGTAATTGTTGAGTTTAAAAATGAATGTGTAAAAAAAAATTTTTAAGCTTTACTTTCCTGAATTTAGATATTTGCGATTAAGTTGAAGGCGCATATATTAATAAAAAATATGTTGTAAACTATGAAGCACCATCTTGACTATAAAATGAGTTTTTGTCATTTCTATACTATTAATGATCATTATAAATATTTGCTGTCAATTAATTGGCGAATCGATTTTATTTATTAATCGGTGGTTATTTGTTATTAAATGTAACATTACAGTATCTATAATGACATGATACTAGAAAGTTAACCAACATTGATTTCTTTTTGCAATTTACAAACTTTCCTACATGAGAAGTATTATTTTTTCCCATTTCCATTTTGCGTAATACAATGCTTATGTGATTTGAATAGTTCAATTTATTATAGATTGTTATTCCAAGATATTTTAAGGATTCAACTTGTGATCTATTAAATGTGAAAGTATCGCACGTCAAATGCTACTGTTAGACAATGTGATTGCAATGCAGTGTAACCACTTACTGGTTTCGTAATTGCTCCTGCTGCCTTAAATTGTGCATGTTAAAATATTTTAGCAGTTGAAAGAGATTGTTATCAATTGACATTTCTATTTGATTATCCTTTACGTACAACGAAAAAAACAAAGGCCCTAAATAGTACACTGTGGGACACCTTTGTAACCTTAACCTCAATTAAAGAATATACTTTTACTTTTGAAACAATAACGTAAATAGTACCTTACTATTTTTTCCCACTACTGGCTTGATAGTTATGTCTGAAAACACATAGTTTTGTTCGTTTTGGTGCAGTCGGCTCAATATATATGAAGACATATCGGGTCCAAAAAGTTTGACCAATTTCCAGGCTTGACATTGATTGATGAATTTTTGGGTTGGGTGAAATGCATTAAACGCTTATTAGTTGAATTTCGGGTTGCAATAAAAGCATCGGAACCCGGCTAATTCCATCGTTACAGAATGGAAAAAAGATAATAAACGCTGGAGCAAGAATCCTGGAAACATGCAAAAACATGATCTTAAGGGTTAGTATATCGGTGATTATCAAATCTTTTATAGTTTACTTATGATTTTCAGCAAATAAATTTAACTTTATGCGCTACTTATGCAAACATTTACTTTCTTTTTAGATGTCACAGATGGGACATTTAATTTACATTTCATTTACGACTTTCAGAAATTCTGATGGCTCTATGTTTGTGCTACATATAACTCCTTCATTAAAAAACGGTTGTCTAGCGGTAATTCCCTTGCATTAAATAGTAAGAACTGTTTAATGAAACTCTCTAGATTTTAGGAAATATTCTCTGTGTATAACTTTGCAGACGTCGTGACATTTAGCTGCTACAGATGGGACACTATCCAGGTCCCATACAAATATAACAAGGTGAGATGTATTTAATAAAACACAACTTAATAAAAAAAGCATAAAAGAATAAACATAAACAACTAAAACTCAACTTTTTGACTGATATTAGGTTTTAGCAGAATACCGCTAATCTGTGATGGTGTCACCTTAACAATATCCTTTTTATATGGCTCAGCGAAAGACAGCTGACCAAAGAAGAGAGTTTCTTGCGGTAAAATTTTACTAAAAACTCGTTATTTGTTACCGATTCAATATACCAACACAGTAAAACTGCTCTTTCTATGCGAATCGAACAAGGACGTAGATGCTAAGCAGCAAATTTGATGGGAAAAGAGACAATAGGCCTTCATGTTGGCGTAATCCGTCAAAGCCTTCAACATCAATCTCGTCACATTAATCTTGCTTATCCATGCTGTGAATGTCTTCATTTTCATTGGAAACGACACTTCCATATTCAACTGAGTCTTTTGAATAGCGAAAACACTTATAATCAAATAAGGCGAAAGAGTTCAAAAGCAATGCATTCCTCTAATGCCTTTTTTGATTTTTTTTGGTGCAGAAGAAAGCTGCAATTTTATTATTGGAGATAACAGATGATATTTAGTATCTAGCTCTAATGCCAGGTAAGGATGCCTTTGCTTTACACTATCTATCAATGTTTGCTATTTCGTCTGTTATCTCTTGTCTTCCTACAAATATTGTCATCATGTTAGGGCACGCTCTTATCACAGCATTAGCAAAATCAACTGAGTTATTAATTACAAGTGTTATAGCTATAACTTAACTGCCTCAGCTACTCGCTGTTTAATTGTACTTCCAATCCGGTCAACAGCTCCCTTACCATGCCTGATTGCAGTAAAATTCCAGGTAATATTTTCAGAGAATGTAGTCATTAAGGTAAGGGTTTAATTTGACTTAAAATATAGTGAGGCGCCGTCACTTTGTACTTCAATTTTGCTGAAATGATATTCAGGATATGTCAGTTTGAAATTTTCAACAATTTTCTTATTAAAAATATAAACTGCATATTTCTTTTAGATCGAAAGATATAGCGGAAATTGAAGAAAAAGTATTAACATTGGCAGACGATTTGATTACATTGTATTTGTCTGCCAATTTCTTGACAACTTGTAATCGTTTTCCAGGACTCTGTGGTAAATTCCGCTCAGCATGCTTCGTTGATCTCGATATCGAATATGAAGACATTGAACTAGTAGCTGAAGTTGCTGAAGTTGGTGTGTGTATGCTTGATTGTAACTTCAACCCTTTTCGATATTTGCATTTCCACAATCGCTCTTTCTCCCTCTATTTTTTCTTTTCTTCAGCTGACATTTGCTTCTCTTCTCCTTTTCTGCTTTCCGACGAGATTCGTTTTCCTTTGTATGATGTACAACAAGCGAATATCTCTAAATAAAAAAATGATAAAAAGAAAACAATTTGAGAAGGAACTAAGAAAATACTACTGCTTTATCTAATTTTCTGTTACAGATGGGACATTTCAAATTGCGCGTATGATGACGTCATTCTAGTTACAGATTAGTTTCTTAGACAGACATATCGCCTCTACAACAAAAAAAACGGTTTGAAATTTGGTAAACCATGAGCAAAAACATAGGTCTAATTTCTTTGTACTTTCCAACCATGTTTTTGATCTTCTAGCAGGTCAACAAAAGCAAGGCCGTCACATTAAAGTAAAGATGTTTATGCTAAGCCAAATTCTGATGTATCAAGAGCAAGTTGTAAATATTCAAAATTAGTTTAAAAAACGCGATAATTTTGACATTATTTTTCTCCAGGAAATGTCAACAACTGCGTGGAAATAGCCACCAATGTACAGCAGTGACCTACTTTAAAAAAATAGTTCTCAGAGCTAAAATAATCGCTCATTGACAAATAATCTTGCTAAGCTCAGAGTAGGGTAGTGTTTGGCATTCTTAGAATTAACATGCCCCTGCCCGCCCTAATTCCCGTAGGCCCCCGGCCCTGTGGAATTGACCGGGTGGCCCGGTCCGCCATCCATCCAATGATAAATAAGGAAAAGTTACCAAATTTTAATTAACACGCACGAAACCGCTTATGAAACGTGTAAAATTTGTTACTTTTATCATAGATCAAATCATAAGGATTTTGTAATGCAACCAACTATAACTGAGTAGTGTTGGACTTTTTAACTATTCATTGCTGCCCAACATCAAGTTTCGTAGACGTTTCTAATTGAAATTCAAATTCCTGCTTAAATCAAAATTTACAAAACGTGACAATTATACTTAGTCAATCTTTTTAAATGTATTAAATGCACTGCTATTGTATAGCCTCACATAAACTTTTATTTTATAAATTCTATAAGACATTTAATAAAAGAATGGGCATGCTGGCATGCAGTAGCTCAGAACCATACGCGTACTATTGAAGCTGTGCCCACATACCTTTGTCTGTGACCGGTACAGACGCACCCTAGCTGACTAGCTTTGCAATTTCAACATTTTATATCTTTTTGTAAATAGTGATTGAAAACTTTCATTGGCAAAACTGTTTTTGAGTGCTTCGGTTCGCAAACATTTTAGATTAGTTAAAATTTGTAAGTAAAGTATTCAAAAGATATAATTGCTTCGTAAGATTTTTTTTAGAATTTTATATCTTCTACCACTATAAACTAATCTTTGAAATAGTTTATAAAGTTAGGAGTATAACATTGCATGAGATATTTATCTAAATAGACCATTATCTCTGCAACATACAAGCATTGCATTTCTTAATGAAATTATAGCCAGAGGCTTAAATATTTTATTTCCGTTTACGATTGGTAGCCTTCCAATGGTCAGGTAAAACTATTCCAAATTCACAATAATTTTTGCCATGCGTTGTATATTTGCAATTGCTGCCGAAGTAAACTGCAAAATGTTGCAGAAGTTACAAATTTGAATGATAGTGCATTTCACAAGAGTATAATGGATAATATTTTACGCAAAGTTGAATGTATTTACTGTTCTTACTATTAGTTTTGAGCTTTGAATTTTCTGCCCATGTTAGAATGTAATTATAGCCTTCATATAGTATCGGAATCTTTATAGTAAGGAGTGATATCACTGGAGTCATTTGCATTTGCTATTTGAGACAAAAAATATTATAGACCAAATATTTGGTTTACAAATTGTTCCTTGTGAGAAGCCCAATTCAATTTGCTTTCAATTAATTGATTTTCCTTCACTGGTCAATCCTTGGAAATAACTATACATTATTTAATTTTAGTAAAAACATTACACTAAAATTCTTTGAGCACAATATTTTTGAAAAAATACCGAGCTAAAACGAGCCTCATTCAAAGATGTTATGTGGCGAGCCGAACCGAACTTACACAAAATTTAAACGAGCCGAGCCTAGCTTGGAAATGTCGGCTCGTTGACAAGTGTGGTGCAAAAATGCCCTAATGTTGTGTCATTAAATATTATTAAAAGTCTGCAATATCACTCAATGCAATTTAATAAAATTGTTTAACACAAAATTTAAAACAGAAAGTACACGAGCTTTTCCCAAAGTAAGCCCGTTTTCTGTAGTCCATAAATTTAATTAAGCTAAAAGATATATTTCGCTCAACTTGAGCATCGTCAATTTACAAAATTTTCCCTCTACATGTGCATTATTTAATTAAAAGATATTATTATGTAATTACACGTTGATTAGAGGTAATTTGTGCTGATATATGTAGTCATCTTTGGTGATAAGACTTGGTTGCATTGATCTTATGTATATACTTTCGATTACTTTTATGTTTTTGAGGATGGTTGATGTCATAAAATATTTGTATACTTTTTTCTTTTTAAATCGAGTAATCCATATATGCTCTTTATTACTCATTGATATAACTCTCATGGGAAAATCTGATCATATATGCTATAGATAAGATTTTCTAGTGTTTCAAACGCAAAATTAACTTCATTAATTTAAAAAAAATACATTCAAATCTCAAATGATGCACATGGACAACTAACTTTCTAATTAAGTATGAATTGCATGGGTAGCATTAAGACGATTTGCAAAGAGTATGCTTAGTCTGGTATTTTAATGAGTAGGTGAAAAATCCATTATAGAAATATCAGCCTAGTGTAAAAATCTGTTGAATCTGAATTACTAAAATCCAAACTAATAATAATAATAATAATAATAATAATAATAATAATAATAATAACCAGAGGAAATAGAAATGCTGTGGAAGTTAAAGAAAGTTGAAGTAGTCCCGGTAGTTGTAGGAGCACTAGGAGCAGTGAGTAAGAAGCATAAGAGATACTTGGAGGAGTTGGGAGTACCAAAGTGGGGAGGAGCGGTAGCACAGAAGGAAGATGTAATAATAATAAT
>CABFPE010000163.1:134491-175882 GCA_900660155.1 Hofstenia miamia | reverse complement strand
TATAGATTTATATATATGTAAATATATCAATTGGATTTTTTCAGCTTTACAGTTTAACATAAATGTTATCGTCTTACCTCTGGATGATAAAACCATTTTGTAAGTCCGCTCATTCTACTCATTTGTACAAAATACAATTATATATATTTGTGGAATTAGCCTAAGAAATAAGAATTACAAAATTGACTGTCAATTAGTTAATATGTCCCACAATTATCTTGGAAGTAGAAGGTAATTCATTTTAAAGGTAGCATTGAATATAAGTAATTTGAGTTGACTTTAAGGCACGAGAAACTGAACTTGATGCCATGTCCCTGGAGGAATGCAAATTCGTTTTAGTTCTATTTTTGCTCCTGTAATACTGTTTTTCGAAATAGTTTACATTTCTGTTGCAAAGATTATTTGAGCGAATGGAATCAAAGCAAATGGGATAATTGCGACTATTACCAGTAAAATTCTAGTGCCGCAGTGCCCTATTTGAGCATTTTGCATCAATAGTTTGAAAGGCTTGACTAATTAAGGCTAAAGAGCAAAACAGTAATCATATTATATGCGATTTAACCACATTCAGCTTGAGCTTTTTAGGAGTCCTCAAACCTAGAGGAGGTTTTCCTACCATTTTCTAATTTTGGATTGGATAATGAAACCTTACACACAATATTCGTCATATCAAGACTATCAATTTATGCTCAGAAATTTGATTCCGTCAAAAATTGTGTTGATGTCAAAAATGCAAAATTGGGAGATTTTTAGAATAATATTCAATATTGGTTTTAGCCCTCAAATACATGCAGTATTTTCAGATGCTACTACATGAAGTAGGACTTATGGAACTCATTGATTAGTTTTATGTTTTTAGAAACTGCATCTTTTACATTTAAAGAATCATTCATTATCACTAAAATATTTGAAGGTTACCATTTGGAAACGATTTAATTTATTCATATTTTACTTACTTTTCAAACTAAAAATATTGATACATTTTGGCAAAAATAGAATAACTAACTCCATCTGTTCAAAAACACGTGAGCAGATATAAAGAAAATTTTTATTGGGGTCACTACCTCCAATAAAGGCTAAGAAAGTTTTCTAAGTTTCATTAAGAATGCTACACAAATCTTTGAGTTGAATATGGAGAAAAGGTCCTCCTCAATTCTAAAATGGACAAACCATCAAAATGATCTCCATGTTTTATCCTATGATACCATTAATTTAATGACACCATTAATACAATGGTCCAGAAAACATTTTAAAATGAGCGTAGTTTTGCCAAAAACTCAATATAGAAAAGTATTGCAACCAATTTTAGGAATTAAGCAAAGAAGTATACAATGAGAATTTTGTCTATATCATCTGATGTAATAATATATACAACCATAACGTAAATTTCATTTTCATCAGAATACAATCAATCAGTTACGTGCAAAACTAAATTCATAATATGTTTGTATTACATTTTTTCTATACTATGACTTAAATTTCAAACGTATGTATTTAAAAAATATAAATTTTACAAACAAATTTTGCTGACATCAATTCCTACCTTCGTAAGTTAATTCAACAAAGCAGCATAATATAACATTAACCAATTAAAAATAGATTTTTTTTACAATTGAAATAGGTACTAAATCTTGTTCTTATCAAGTTAGAATTTCAATTTAGGACAATATAAGACATAGACGCAGGATTTGTGCAAACACTTATGTTTTCAGACTTCAATATGAACTATAATTAATATATAGAGTCAGCACTGATCCATTAATTTAATTAAGTTCAATAGATTGATTATCCTTAGCATATTATATTTTAATGCTGAATTTCCAGTAACTTAAAGCATTGAAGTATAACAGAATGGAAACGATGTGCAATAAGAAGTTGTCTGCATTTGATTGCATTTGTTGTTATCAGCAAACATATATTTAAGAGTACTAATGAAAACTTATTTAAAGCAAAATGAGTCTTTCCAGGAAAAGTGGCAAATCTCACTAAACAGTTGCTGTATTTATTTTATCAAATTACTTTGAAGGTCACATTTGAATAGGGCTGTACATTTAAATTTACTTACCGGAAAATTTTACAGAAAATCTGTTAAATGGTTTTTAATGGAATCTCTATAAAATTATTGATTTCTGAAAGACTTAACCATTTTTTATAGATTTCAACAAAATAATTGTATATGCCTCTATGGGAACTAAGTAAATCCAAGGAGCTGACATAAAAATGCAAACTGACGAAATTGAAAAGAAATAATACTTCACTATATCATATGAAATAATGGAGTTTATAAATTAATTCAAAGTTTGCTCTTGAATAAAGAAACAGTTATTTTCTTCAATATAAGAATCTTCATATTCGCTTAAGTTAAATATATTTAAAATAGCATTAGGAGTGTGCAAAGTCTCCAAAAATCTTGGCAATTGATCAATTGAATCAATTTACTACAGTTTATTACAGAATGATCAAATTATAGTTTTTCAAAGTAAATACTGAAACTATACAGAAAACCTCAACAGAGAAGATAGCTACAAGTGGCTAAAGAAAGCAGTACTAAAGAGAGAAGCAGAAGCTTTGATTATAGTAGCATAGAAACAAGCAGTCAGGACAAACATGGTGAAAAAACAAGTAGAAGGAAAAGATGAGGTAAATGATAAATGCAGGCTATATAAAGGAGAACTGGAGTAGTCTATTAGTGGGTTGTGAGAATTTGGCACAGAAAGAGAATAAATTCAGGCATGACAAGGTAGGTCTAATAGTACCAAATTAGAGTTTGAGTAGGCAGCATGGGTTAGAAGCAGGAGGCCAATACATAGTGTTTAAAATATTCTCTTAGAAAGACTGATGATGAAAAATGCAAAAACCTCAAACAAATCCTACAAATGTCAGTAACGCAATGAAATTACAAACCTGAGATACATGTAAAATTAAAGTTATTCGAATAATTTATAATTTCTGCAGGCGATATGATGAATTCATTACCCTAATTATCCGAGCACATTAAAAAAACCTTAGCATTATCTTGATAAAGCAACAATTTTGGATGTATCTGCAAACGAAATGCTAATTAACTTTGATAATATGAAGATTAATTTTAGATTACTGTGAGAAACGGGATCTGATTGACCCCTTCTCATGCATTATATTGACGAAGTTTGATCCAGCTGCCGCCAGCTATGAGGTTGTATTCTAAACAGTTTCCTGCTACTCTGTGTTTAGAAATTTGCTAGAACTTTGTCTTCCATTTTCTGTTTTCGTCTGTGTGGTACTTTTCAGTTACCTTATATTAATTTTTAATAAAATGGTGTGTGAATGGTGACGAGAATGAAGCATTGTAGTGTTTTTCCGTACATTGATATCAAAAGAATTGCAGAAGCTAAGTATCATTTATGTGTAGAAAAAAACATCATTTACATCTTTGATTGGAATATCTTCTTCCACAATAATGAAGAGTAAGTGTAAACTTCATTGTACTGATGTTGCATTTTATTCATGAAAGTGAAAATTGTGAAATTTTTATTATTTAAATAATATCTAACAAAAACATAAATATTTGAAGTCTGAAATATGTCAATTTAACTTAACTTACTCTTAAACTTACTAAGAAAGAGTTTGTGAAGCTTAATTATATATTTTCTAATTGCAATGTTTGATCAGATATTTGTCCATTGACGTATTTACTTTGGAAAGTTGTTAAAAAAAGTATGAATTTGCAGATCTTTCCTTAAAGATTTGAGGTTTCCTACTTACTAACATTAGAAAAATCACCCTTATATTATATTATCACTAGAATTTTGGGCCATATATATATATATATATATACATATATAGGGTATTTGCGAGCTTTTTGCTGATTTTTATGAGCTTAAATTTTGTAAATTAATGAGTTTTTAATTTCATTTCAGCTAAATTCTACTTACAAATTTAATTTATACGAAATGAAATTTAAAATTACTTTAACGATAGGTATATCCAGTTTATTTCCATAGCTGCCAAAGTGTCCCGATACCTACGTTCGACATAAACTCTTTTAGCAACCTGTTCCACAAAATTGGAATTAACTAGCAAACAAACTAAGGAATTTGTTGGCGAAGATTGAAACAGGCATCATTGCAAGAAGTTTTCAATCATTACTTCGCTAACGTTACCTGTACGTCAAGCAATCTGGATCGGATTTTTAACATTTGTTATAATAAAAACATTAAAAATAATTTATAATCCAATTAAATTTTCTTAAATCTGCTTATGCGATGTCTGTTGTTTGTGAACTCTAAAAGGGCAACCATAACTGTTATTTTGCAATTCGGTCGATTTTGAAGTGTAAATTATACTGCTATTTCTGCCAATTTAGGGTCAATTTCGATTGTAGCATTAGACTAGCCATTAAATGTCAATTCATAAAGCAGGAACTAGTTCTTGTTTGCCAATATAGATCATTGACAAAAATGATCAAGAAAGTTGAGTCGCATGAAGTCACTATTGTTGATGATTTTAGGGAGTTAAGTGACTTGATATCTTCTTTGGCAGCTAAATATCCTGCAGATATACCGATATATCCTGAAGTCCGAATGAAAGCTATGAGAGACTTACGAATTATCGTGGATGGTTCAAACGAAAATGTTGAAGAACAAAGAACACTCTGAATATTACCTCCCTGTGATATGCCAATTCAGATGTTAATTCTCAATGAATTCACCTGAAAGAGGCAAAATTCAATTGAAAATTGTGATAATTACTTTTGTGTATTTATAATATAGCAATGCAAATTTAAACTTGATTATCAATAACTAAAACTTAAATTGTTGTAGTAAATAGGCACTATGCATAATACCTGTATACAAATAGACTACATTTTGCGATTAGGTGTAACGAATTTTAGGTCAATTTTTTAAGTTAAGGTCTATTCTGAGGATTTTAGGCCCAATTTTCAGGACTTTAAGGTCAATTTTGAGGATTTCAAGCTCAATTTTGTGATTGCCCTACTAAGAGAGTATTTTTTGAAAAGGAATTAAAATTATTATGTGAAAACCACCAGGTCAAGTTAGCATTTGATAGAATGAAATTAGCTAGAGGAATTTATTAGAAGATTATTTACGAATTCTTGGTAGGAAACTTAACAGTGTAAGAAGAGAGAGAATATGAGATTTCAGGGTAGGAAAAGCGAACGTTATGGATATCAAAGTCGTAGTATCCAAATAGACGTTTGATAAGGAACTATATATATATATATATATATATATATATATATATATATATGTCATTAATATTTACAAATTTATATTAATAATATTCCAGTGATAATGTTAAGCTGGAGAACACTCGGACAACACTATGAGGACTTCTACTAAGTAGCTCATTCTTCACATCATATTCGCAAAATTTCTTACTTTGGAAGTAAGTCAATTATGGTAGGGCTAAAATTTTTATAATTATTGGTTTAATTAGAAGTCAAGCAGTAAAAGATTTAGAAAATATTGTATCAAGCACTACAAAAATTTCACAGATAAAGTTACTGAAATAATTTACGACATGACAACATTTTGAGGAATTTCATGGTCGTATTTTAGGTAACCTATGTTTCAATGTTCTATTTTTCACATAAAAGAATTTCTAGCAATGTAGTGAAGCTCTAAAATTCCGCCGAAGAACTGATCATATTATTGCTAAGTTTGCCTTAGACTTCAGGATACGATGTCCTGATTTGCAAATAGATCGTGCTAATGATAGTTTACAATAGAATGACAGAATAGCAAAATTTTGTTAACTACAGCAATGTTATATTGTTTGGGAAAACTTATTATTGTGAATTAAGTACTAAATTATTGGTATACAAACTATTCTGAGAGTAATCAGTGAATCACGGAGTCTATTATTATATCCAATTAAGATGACAGCTAATCTAACATATGGTGAGTTTAAAAATAGCAACATGCAGCATTTTTTCCGGTAGTCTTCTAAAATAGCTTGAATGTATTGAATGTCAATATGAACAAACACATAATTAGTCGAAAATGTGACAAAATCTGAATTCACAATTAATAATAATTGGATTAATTTTTTCAAGCTTACGAGTAAAATTCCAAATAATAATGGACTTTAAGGTAATTACTTAAATTCTGGCAAACATGTATATGTATTTAGATTTATGCAGACCTACATATATATACATATATATATATATATATATTTATTTATTTATTTATTTATTTATTTATTTATTGGCATTTTGTAACAGTAAATTTTCTTTCGGTTTATAGGGCTACACCCTTATATTTTTTGGTGCTAAATGTTTTAAGAAATGCACCTAATGACATTTTCATGAACTGCACAAATGCTTAGATAGTTGCAATTTATTGAGACAACATTATTATGAATCTTTCAAAAATTTGCATGCAATCTGTTCCGCTTCGAAATTCTTTTAATATGATCCCTTCAAAAATAACAGAAGAAACTATAAATTTATTATCAAATATTATTTCATTTACTTCTACATTTAGTTCCATCAATGTGTTTCGTTACAAAACCTTTATTTTATAATCTCGAATATGAGTATGTAGGTATGCATTCATTTAAGAAAACAGATACCTATGAAAATTGAGTTGATAATCGGACACTTTGTTTATTTAATAATAGCTAAGAACCACAAATGGATAAACTCTTTAGTAGTATTAGTTTTAAGAGGGTTATAAGACGCACCCTTCCTAATTGAAAAAGATGTTGAACGATTTTCATGTAAATAAGTAAGTTGAGAATCATTAGAGGTGCCCAGCAGAGAAAAAAAACCAATACAACTACAGCTACCATCCTTGTGATTCGATATCGTATAGCGTCTTGTTGCTCCCTTTTATCCTAAAAAGGAAAACATAAGAAGTATTTATAAAAAATTGTAGCTAAGTATTTCTGAGATGTTAGTAACAGTTTTCAAACTACATGCAAATGACCTTTATAAGTAATTTTTCTTCAACAGAATAAAGTCCAAATACTTAGCCCTATATTCACTAAGCATTCTTCAAAATCTGTGATGATTTCCTCAAATGTTTAAACAATTATACCTCACGAACTAATGAAGTATTCAAAGATCTGAAAACACCACAAGATAGAGAATTGCCTCCTCTTCTCTTTTCGCCTTATAATTGGTCGCGCCTAGGCACGCATTGCGCAAAGTCAAAGGCTGTCGCGCAAAAACAGAATGTGTGAGGATAGTATTTGTTTCCAATGTCATTAGACCGAATCATTATCTGAACAGTAGGTATGGTCAGAGTCTGAATGCTTTTACAAGAATCGGATTTCTCATGGAAAAAATTAATATTTTTATAAATTTCAGCCACAGGAATTATTCTTAACACAAAACTTCAATATAACATGACTGCGCATAGATGAGTCCATATTAAAGGCTTTCAATATTTCTTAACAGGCTTGAATAAAATTGTTCAAAATGTGGACAAAGCGGTTGGTTACTTTAAAGTAAAACTAGTGGATATATATTTTTTTTATATTTAAGATTTCTAATACACAAAAGGTTATTCATTCATGTTTCATGTTTAAATATTTTTCTAAATTGTTGATAAGTCGTATTCATCTTGGTTTACTATTTCAAATTATTTATTACACTTTGTTAAAATGTAAATCACACTTGCTAAAATTTCATATGGGAATTTTCATCATTAACTCAATATTTAACTTAATATAGTCAACGGTTTCGTTTTTTGCTTTGTAAGCACTGGTTAAATTGACCCCTAGATCCTTCACTTCACAGTCAGAATCAACTCTTAAACAGAAGTAAATAAATTTTATTGGAGCAATAGAATTTGGAAATTGTTATAGATTAGCCATAGAATGCCTAGGGAATAAGATTTTGGTGTCGGCACCAAGGAAGTTTTCAATTTTACCAGCATTCGCTGTCTAAATCAAGTCCCGTTGTTATATTGTAAAAGAAGGCCCTAATAATATTGATCTACCAACGTAGAAATATATAACTTCAGAAAGTAAAAAATATAGCCACACTGGAAAACATTCTGTTCAAAATAGAAGCATATATATGAATAATTCTTTAATTTAAGTCTAGCTTATAGTTCAATAAATATTTAAATCAATTTTTTCGTAATAACACAAAATTAGTTAAATGTGTTGTTCTACTTGTCTTCTTTGTATTAACAATTTGCATGACGTACTCCCTTTATCAGAAGCCCCAATGTTTCCAATTAAACCCAATTTGAAATACATTTCGCTTTTTTAAAATGACACTAGGGATTTAAGTTGCATAGTTGTCTGATTATTTCACTCCATCCCGCGTTTTTGAAGATCTTTCTGCGTTGTTAGTGTTGAGCATATCAGTTGGAAAAAAGATTTTTAAGGAATTTGTTAAAAAGGCGTGTTGCAGTTCATTTTCAAATTGAATTAATTAATTTTATATTTATTGCAATTAAATTCAAAGTATTTTTCCATTAGCAAAAAACAAGCGTTCTTAAGTGCAAACTAATTAAAATTCAAGGTTAGCCAATTGCAATTTGAGGTTTTAATAACAGTTACATGTAATTGAATGGCAATATTATTGAGTAGAGTAAAACTAACATTATCTTAATGTATAATATAATAATTTTTTGTAATTTTAATTTCTTAAATTTTGTAGTGGGTGGGGTTTGTAGATGATGCCTCATATCGCCCCCTCATATTTAAATCTATGACTTAAGCTATTCACTTTATCTGCCCAATGTGATATATTATTTTAGCATTTATTTACGTGGAATCCAACGTTTTGTGGAGATTAAAATTATCCTCAAGTTCTTATCAAAAACAGAAATCTTGGAATTTCGGAGATTAAATAGTCTCGCTAAAAATTTCCGAGAAAATAGAATTTCATGTTACCTTGAGTAAATATCGGCAGTTAAGTAAGGTGTCCCAATGAATTTTTATCATGCTTCAATTCAGTTGGAAATTTTAAATTGTTTGAGTTTTTCATAGTGAATTTAATAAGCACTGTTTCTATTTATTTTTCACACCTCAAACCTAGTTATACAATTATCGACTGTCATAGAATGATGTAGCACACAAAAATAAATCTAGAGCTTACAAGCCTTAATTGAATAATATTCGCAAAGGGTATTGTCGCGGTTTGGTTTTCTTCAAAATAAATTTTAAATAGTCATAAAATTTCTATTTAAAAATTTCAAACGCAATTCTAATTTCAGTATCACACTTACTTGCAAACCTAAACTTAGAAATTTAGAAAATCTTTTTCATAAAATGCCCGTAATTTTTTCCAAAAATGCATAATCTTGTTTTGAGCAATCAAATTTTAAAAAAATTATATATTCTAAAGAATAATAGGATAAACTTTAGTTGGTACAGTATTTGTACCAATCAGCTTGAAAGACTTAGTCAACACAGTAACATGCAAATGTACACAAAAATAAAAAGATTTCCTTTTCATTTCCATTGCCAAATTTAAACTTTTCATCCATTTGATATTTATCCTGTTTTATGTATGAACGTCATTATGTCTTTAATTGTTCCTAGGGATTATCTGTTAAAATTGATTTAAAAGAAACAATTTAAATTTCTGAGGCAATCTCATTATTTTTAGTCAAATATTGACAAATTCTCTCACTTGAAATGGGCAGCAGGCGAAGTTTTTCTTTACTTTTAATCGAATTCATCATTGTTATCAAAGGAGTTAATTTCATTTGAAAAATTTTGTAATTCGGACTTTGATATTTTTGGGAATAAATGCGAATTTGATCGCCAATTTATGCAATTGTTTTTTGTTGAGTAAAGTTTGCATAATCTAATTCAACGAAATTGTGTAGATTTCCGTGTCGAAATTGATTAAATTTGAATTACATTGTAAGGATCGGTTAAAATTCGTTCTGAAAGCGACTATATTGCCAAACTTTGAGTAAAATGATAAACTATTTATCATCAAGCAGCTTTCAAAAGTAAGCGGGTGAAGTGAAGAAATTATTATTTCAAAAAGTGGGTTTCTAAAAAGCTGAGTATATTTCTGAAATTGAAAATATTAAGAAAATATCCTCCAATTCATAGCAATGGCCTCATGTTGTTATTTTGTAGCCTTTAAAAAACTAAGAAAAACTAAGAAAACCATAATAAGCTTTCCCATGCTTTCCTTGTAAAGAAAACCGTTTAAAGTTTCCTTTAAATTCACTGTTATATTTCATCATTGACCTGTTGATATGTAATGCAATTTTAATAATGGGGTAGCCTAAATTCGAAAGGTTACTGCGAAGCCAATTTTGAACATTTAAGCAATCTATTTGTGGGCACTAACAGTATTTTTGAAAAAGTTGATAGACAATTTGATATGAAGGAGGGTAACCAAGAGGAAAAGCTTAAGCAGTGGATCCAATTTTACAAGCATTGCACATTTTGAATATCGTGAACTGAATACAAAAAGAATTGTGTTTGAGAGAGTATGACGTGAAGACGATTTTCGAAACACAAAATTGCCAAAGACATTATAGATTTATGGATTTGGTGCAATGTGCACCCAGTAAGTCTTGTAATTGTAACAGAAAGTGTCCATGAACTAGTGACTGAATTTTCAAAAGTTGATCGTTACCAAGTAAAGAAAAAAGGAAAACACATTTTGAAAAAAACACCAATGTGTACTTTTTTCATAGTTTCAGACTTAGAGTATTAGATTACAATAAAAATTTCTTTAACATAATGAAAAGAATTAAAAGTTTATTTCAGATAATCAGGTTAGTAAAATTAGTTTAAATGTGCTGAGAAACTGTGTTTCTTAACATTATGAAAACATATTGTTGGTTATGCATACAATAGGCAAAACTTTGAAAGTTCGAGGCAACAGTATTGATGAAAGTATTCAATAATTTTTGATTAAAAATCTTAATTCTAAAGCAAAAGCTTATCACCAGCTGGTTAGCCTTGATGGTCCAGGCATAAGGCAACTTCCAGCAATACAACTTATGAGTAATGCTCAACTTAAGGCATTATGAGTCAATCCTCGTGCATGAACCATTCATGTTATAGACAGGTTGTTGAACAACATGTGAAGCTTTTTCACAGACCTTCAATATTAGTTGTCGAATGTGAAGGCCGAGATGGCTTGATCAGGCAATGAATTCGTTTATTGTACTTGTAGATTTATGAATAAAAAGATTAATAGATTTCCTGCAAGCGAAAGCATTTAGCGCTTCTTTGAATTTTAATAAGCATTCAATTTATGTAATTTCAGAATTGTAGATGCATTCAACCTTTGATCTTTAAGACTTCAACAATATCTGAAACTAAGCAAAGTAATAAAAAATAGGGGCATCTGGCAAAGGTAAGATAGTAACTACAAAAAACATGAAATAGCCTGCTGTTAAAAGTAGAGCCATCTTTTTAGAACGCTTTTTCAGAAATTAATCTAAGTTTTTGCAGCCCATTAACATGCAGTCCTTTGCAGTGCTTTGTTCAATGATGTATTGAACAATATTAAGATAAAGATATGATCCATAGAATTTATTAGCAGGGTAAGTATAATGCAAATAGTCGAAGATTCAAAGTCCTTAAAATGTACACAGAAAATCCCTTTGAGTACACTTACTTTCAAAAATGCAAAATTCTGTGTTTTTGTTGCTAAATCAATGTGTATAACCAGCCGATAAGGATACGAAACATATTCCACGTAAGGAATTCAACTAAAAATTGAAATTACAACCGAATTGCTTGGAATCCATTTACAGAGATTTTATTTTAGCGACGTTTTTAAGTAGAAAACATCAGTCACATTGATTTTATAATAACGTTTCCTCTTAATATTTCGAAATCACTGTACAAAAAATATTTTCTTCAATTGCTATTTATTAAAACTAAGTTATTTCCCAGATTTTTCATGATTATGTTTAATTTCAGACTGCTAGAGTTTCCAGCCACAGTGTTTTTACAGAATATCTATTGGGTACCCGAAAACGTTTTGTGAATTTTTTCAAAATAATTTTTAAATTTTAATTAGAATAATGAATTAAAATGCGCACTAGAACACTTCAGATTATCAAGGAATAGTTAGCTTTAGTAAAATATTTCTTTGTATTATTAAATAATTTTGAATACTTTACACCAATCACTTTATGTTGTCCTGTAACCGAACCAAATGCAGCTGAATGGCTTCCCAATTCACCGCTAAAAATTAATTTACTGGCTTTTTTTAAATAAAGAGACTTTGCTTCTACTGAAAGTTTGATTAAAAATATTGGATGTTAGTGACCGTTCTATTAATCTGTCGAAAATGCGACAATCATCAACTAATGAGAAGAAAGAGTTCCAAAATAAACCAAAGTTTAAATAGATGTTGATGTATAATTGTAGAGCTTTAAGCATGCACTTCTTAAACCATCAAAGAAAAAAGAAAAGATCTCAAAGAACATTGGAATAATTAAAATATAGTCTAAGTCCATTAAAATGGCATTTGGCACTCCTTCCGTTGGAAAAGCTTTGTATACAACTTTGAAAAGGCGAGACTAAATGGATTTCCGACCTCTTCAAGTTAAAATTCAACAACATAAATCAAGTATTCAACTAAACGCAATTTCATTTAAAATTATTATTAACCGAAATTCAAAAGCCTGTATAAAAATAACTTTGTTGTCTGCGTTTTAACAATGTTAACATAAATTTGCATTTTACGTTACAGTAACACATCAAAATAATCTATTTTTCACATCGAAGGTGGCGTTGTATTCCATTTAGCTGAAGCAGTGGCTAACCAAAGAAATATACTACACAAACTGATACACTACTTATCTTGTGGTACCAAGTGGAATTAAGCAAAAGCATTGTTTAACGTTTTGAATCATATATAGCACACCTAGACAGCTGTGATGTTACCATTGCAAAATTATTCTGAACCTAACAGATGCAGTCAGTCTCACTAGTTTTTGGACTTGCACATAATCATTCTAATCTAACTTAATACAGTCTATAATTACAAACAGATTGAATCAGAATTTGATCTGCTTTTTGGATCTCCAGTATTCAGATTTTTGTCTAAAGACATAACTTCCTTTATCTGTAATTCAAAATTCTGCATTTAGTGTGAATTGAATTCCATGATTTCAGATGAGTATAATTTCAAATCACAAAGTTTTTTTCCGATTCCATTTTCAATGTGATCACTAAGAGCTTCACAAGGTTAACATTTTAATAGCCATTGCTTCTTTTATCCCCCTAATATGACAGAAACAGTTTCACCTATTAACATATTCTATAGACAATTATTCTACAAAGAAAATTAAATTGTAATTGGAATTCTAGGTTGAGTAAATATTGAATTAAGACAAAATTGTAATGAGTTGGTATGATACCAATCTATGAAAACTAATCAACAAAATTCCACGTTTTTCCAATTAAGATAATTGGATAAGCTTGTCATAAGGTCAGAAAAACAAAAGTAATAACAAATTTCAATAAGTATGGGAAGAATGTTGAAGAAAAATTTGAAAGTACCAGCATTCTGTTTTTAGAATTAAAAAGCGAAGAAACACCAAATTTGCAATAGCTAAACAGTCTTCATTTGAAATCTTTCACCATCTAACTTTAATTAGTACTAATTGTAAAAAATTATGTAATTTTTTTTGAAAAATATAATTCGCGTATAGATAACTGGTACCCATGAAGTTATTTTTTGTAGAATATTTAAGTTATCATTGATAAACTTCGGATAAAAAACTTTGGCTAAAGCTGAATGCTTTTCAGCTCTTTTAGATTTAAATTCGTTAGCATATAATACAGTGTCTGTAAGAAGGGAATAAACAATACATCAGATTCTATTCCTATATTTCGAAATAGTGTAACTAGCCATTCTACATATAAATGTGCGATAATATAGATACAAAATTTACTTAGATTGTCAAATGTTTCATGACGAACAAAATTATGTAGGCATTCCCAGTTACTACAAATTTTGTTTTCAACGATTTAATGATAAATGAAAGCTTGTAAGAATGTGAAAATAAATTATTGAACTATTGAAAAAGGTTTTTCTGAAAGTAAACCTTTAGAAAGTGCAATCGCTTTTCTTAATAGACGGAAAACAAAATGCAGGATTCAATAATCTTGACAGATGAATACCTGAAAATTGGTACCATTTAGAACCGATGAGTGTATTTAGCTGTTCGATAATCTTGTTGCGTTTGAGATTTATTAAAAAAAGGATTCAACGATATTGTAAAATTAGTGTAAATCAATTTATTCAGTCTCTTTAGAAAAGCAAATTCATTGGTGGGGTGAACCGCTTGAGCACTAGATAAGTTTTTCATTAAATCAAGAAATCAAGCCAATTTCTGATTGTCTAAGTTTCAATATTGGACAATTGTGTGATTAGTATTGCTAGTTTGAATATTGTTTATTCAAACTATATATATATATATATATATATATATATACATTTGTTGCTCTTGTTAAGATGAACGTGTCAACACAAAATATTTTGAGCCAACGCTTGCTTAAGTGTGTGTCCAAAGAAAACAGTCCTGTCAACTCCATTTGAGTTGAGAAAATCATCACCATTTTATATTAAAGAAACTGAAATTTTAGAGAACAGACAAGAACACAGTATTTCACGACGAAAACTGTTTTTATTTTTACAAAATAGGTCTAATTACTCATTTTTAATAGCTTGAACTATATTTTACATTAGTCCCCAATTAATTAATAGGAATTTTCGGAAACACTGTTTAACAATTATTTTGGTTTGCTAAGTGTAAATGCTTAAGTGGAAAGTTTTGATCCATAAATAGATTGTCGTATATTATTGCATACACATAAACTAGCTTCTAAGAGAGATTGAAATTTTTTAAAAATTGCTCTGATTGTACTAATAAATTTAAAAATACAGACGAAATTTGAAAAGTAAACAAATTATGATTTAATTTACCTTAGGGCCAACTCTTCGCAGACGAATAATCATAAGTGAATAACAGATTACTATGATGAACAATGGAATGAAGAATCCACATAGGTTAACAAAGTACATGTAAGCGATGTTGGCATCATGATTGTTAAACTTCAGAATGCAGAAAGAGTTGCAGCCATAGTTCTAAAAATATTTTAACAATTCTTATTGTAAACCTATAATAAAAGTGAATACACATTTAGGCAGAAACGGAACAAAAAATAACTTCTCTTAGGATCAACCAGTAAAATTAGTTTAGAATTGAATTTGTAAGCATGTTCTTCAATGTTTTCATCAGCTGTATGAAATCTAACCTTTAGAAAAGCTTATATCGCTGCAAGATACAATCAACCTCAGTAGAAGTACTGTACAAGAAGCAGAAAAGTAAATTGCAATTTTTTTCGCACTTCTTCCCTTAAATAAAAAATACAGCCATCCTTAACTCGGAACTGTCTTAAGGAAATTCATACATCTTCAGAAATGCCATTACGAGTTCCCGTAGGTCACTGTAAACCAGAACCGAAATATATTTAAATTAGACCTCATAGGCAGAAATAGCTCGTGTCTAAAATTGCGTTTAACGCTCGCGTTAAATGTGGCATTTAGAATAACCTGTCTAGACTATATTCAGCAGAAATTTTGAAAAAAAATTCAAATATTTTTCAATCCACTCAAAAATTCTTGTATATATAGTCCAAATTTCTTGATATAAGTTCTGATCTAGATAATTTGAACGATTTGTTTTACCATTAGAATGACATTAAATTGAACTATCCTAAAAACTTACGCAAAAGTTTAAACTTTTTCAGTAAATTATATTTTTAAAAATATGAGTCCTATTTTCATTATAGTCTTAATCAAGCAGAAATTACAATATATTAATATAAAATTTGATAAATTTTCAAAATAAAAGTTTATTTAAAGCAATTTACTTTAACAATGCTTCGTAATGGGACAGGAATGATGGCAGAAAAGGAAAACAACCAAAGAGCTACACAAATGATCTTAGCGTTGAATGGAGAACGACAGACGATTGATTTAATTGGCAACACAACTGCTAAGAATCTGTCAACACTCATAATCATCAAGCAGTAGATTGAAGCAAATTGGTTGATAGCATCGAACGTCATCGCTGCCTAAACACAATAACCTAACATTTTCTTAACATTCTTCAAATTAAAATGTCATTTATATTAAGAACACCAGCATTAATATTTTCGTAAAGAGGAAGCATTTGTGAAATCAATCGCTTTTTATCTCATTGAAGGTTTCAAGGCGCTGGCTTGTCTCTAAATCTCTTTTGTAAGGATTTCGTTCTTTTATGGCTTTAGTATTTTCTACCTTTGGCTTTACACTTTTTAATCAAAATGTAATTCATTGTAATTAAATGTATCGAGCTTGGGATAAATATTTTCATTACTGGTAGCAGAGATTAAATATGAAAATTTATATTTTTAATGTCGGTGAAGATCTACATGTGTTCATGACAAACTCATCTGTAATGTCATCCAGGAAACAATTTTAGGCAATTCGTCTGAACGTGGAAAGTGAACAGTGTTGTGTTCCGTAATATCTCTTCTAAAATTGTTCAGGATGATGTGTTGAGTTCTGAATTGGGACAAATCTGTGTTAAAATTTAGGTACTGTGATAAGGCAGGACAGTCTCTATGTATGGAATGGAACTTTTTTCAATCGAATTTGGAAAGATCAAATAACAATATCGCGCAATTACTATAAATGATTTCAAAAAGTTTCAATATTTGAAATTTTTGCATTAAAATACGATCAGCAATAGGGAAAAAAGCGTATTTCCCTTTTCCAAAAATTAGTTTAAGCAAAAAACAAATTAGTTAACCAAATATAGCAGGCTAAATCATATTACATTTAATATCACTCAAATAAGGTTCATGGAAAAACAATTTATTCATTAAGTTGCTGTAAGGTAGTTTAGAAAATCAAAGCAAATTTGAGCACAAAAAAGTTAGATGTGTTGTCTGTCAAGACAGCTAAATATTCATTTGAAGCTTATCTTTATAAACTGAGTGAAGTTCTTAGAGGTCATTTCTTATATCAAATTATGTTTACACCATAAGCCTACAAGCATTTTATTAGTCTATTCCCCAAAATATTTTAACTATTTAATTACTACAGTGAAATGCATATAATACGTTATTTTTTTGTAATGCAGCACCGAGTCTGAAGAAAAATTGTAAAGTAAATATATAATGAAAAAATTAAACTTTTGTTAGATTTTGTAGAAGGTATGTTATCCCATAAAATGATAATTTAAATTGAAAGATAATAAAATAAAGTGTCAAAAAATAATTTGCAACCAGAAAAAGTTTTCAATAAACAAAAACTTGATTATAGAGATTAATTACAAAGAAATGTAATATATAGAATTCGCAACAATTATTCAATTTCTTGTAGATTTGATATTGAATGCTTAAATTTAGTAATCCTTCTATTTCAGCATGAAATATTAGATTATCCTTTAATAGCATAACTATTTGATCGCGGCGACGGAATTAATCAAGTAAAACGGTGCGATCTTTGATAATTCATTGAACAGCTACCGACAATTTATAACAATCTTAGACTTGTTTAGAATTCGTCAGTCTTGATTAATATACCTTAATAAAGAGAGAGGCAAAAAATTTATTTACCCTTTGAATGTCGAAAATATAAAATATTATTTTGTGTCGAAAAAATATTAACTCAAGTTTGTTATATTTAGATTGCGATGAAACTTTTCTTATTCTGAAAGGAGGCGTGTTTAGGTGCCGCGTGAGCGGAGGTATGCGCTCTCCTAATATATTAATTTCAAAATAAATAATGTAATTTGCAAAAAATAAATATATTTGCATATAACTTAGTATGCATTTTCAAGAATAAATTAACAGGTATTGCTACAACTAATAAGCTGTAACTGCGTGTGTAATAATTACATGATTCCGCCTATGGCGGTGTCAAAAAATCTTTGGTAGTCTATTTTCAGAAAAAGAAGTAGGTGAACAACCAAAAATTGTGACAAAATGTGACTCAAATACGATCCAACTCCAATTTAAATTCTTCGGCAGGCTTTTCCTTCATAACCAAAATCCATTAACACGTTATAAAATTAACACATACAAATTTAATGAATAGTAAAATACATAAATAATACTGAAAAATGTAAATGGGTTTCATACTGATATACAAAAGGTTAATATAAACAATACTGAACTCCTTTGCAAGCGTGCATGCATAATGTCTCCATAACCTAGTCATAAGCCATGTTACATTGGACGATTGAACCAACCAATTTATATGTTTGTCAAAAAATTGTTTTATTTTTTATTGCTTGACCCAACCCAACTGAAAAAATCAGCAAAAGATAGAACCCTTTTACAGCCCGGCTTTGAATCTCCTGATTTTCTGAACATTAGGCATTAAAAGAATTTGAATGTTTTTAGGAAATCTAAATCTTCATTGAAAAATTTTTAACAATTCCTTCGCACGAGTATTCACCAATAGATGCATTAGTATCTGAAGATTTCATAATCTTTAATAGGCTTAGAGAGAATTGCTCGAAAATATCGACAAAACCTTAACGTTATTTAGTCTTGTGATAAACTAAACTTCCAAGCTTTGGAATTTAGGCGATAACATTTTCTGTTTTTAAAATATTTTACAATAGCAATGCCAGGACTATCATATCTCCAATTGCAAAACTCTAATAGTACCTTAAAAAGCTTGTTTCACGTGATTAAGAAAGGCTATAATATATTTTGATACAGCTTGAAAACAGTAGTAGTCACCACTTTATATTTTATATCGTTGGATGCCCACGAATAGTAACTATATGTAATCCTGGGACTGAAAAATTTGGGGATTTCAATGCAGGAATTGATAAATTACTCCATGATTATCAACCCTAATAATTGCACATTTAAATGTTATTTCAAAATAGATAGCATCAAATACTACTTTCTCTTATGTGTAAAAAATAAATAATGTTCAGCCTATAAATTGCTGCATATGACTCCATCTCAAGAAGTGGAGAATTAATATTATTATACCTGTTGCAACTCATTATGCTCTCTATGTTTTTCATATATACTGCATACATAAAATGTTATCAATCAGTTTTTTATCTTTGTGAATTAAAAGCACATAGATTTACAACCACATTTGTTGTATAGGTTGTGCTAGTCATGCCTTGCAGCTGCAATAAATAGAAGCATCACCTTGGATTCCAGTTGAGTTCAGATCAGCAAAACAACTAGTTTAGTACCAACGAATATTGATGGAAACCATTTTCAATGTAAAGTTATATTTTCATGGAGCGTGAAATCTGATTATGTGATTATGGTTAAATATGAATTAAAATATATTGAACTAAAATTGAGCATGAAGCTTAGAAAATATCAGAAAAAATATTCAATTTTTTAAAATAAATTTCTGCAATATTACCGGCTAAAAAGCGATATATTATTTCAAAGTGTTCTTTGTTTTAATTCCTTCAGATCTCATTGTAAACTTCCAACATAAAATACATTAAAAAAGGACCCATATTATTTGCAATAAGTTTTTCTTTGTTACGTTAGAAGTCAAAGGGAAAAGGCCCACAAACACGGTCTAAAAAATGGCTAAGAAAGTGTTATCTTCAAAAAATTATTCGCAGCAAGTGCTCTTTTGCCTTTTATATTCATGGTTAGGGTTAGAATTAGGACTACCTCTAGAGATGACTCCAAATTAAACTATAAAGTTATTGCAAGTGCTTTGCAAATTCCACTCCAAGGTTTGAACGGAAATTTTAAGTGTCGCTAAATTAGAAAAACTTTGTTACATTTTAAAGATATCATTTGAACAAATAGGTTGGTTCATTTTGTTTTCAAAAAGAAAGAGCGATTTACAATACAACTATTTTTGAATGGTAGATAGAAAACTAAAAACAACCTTTCTCGAATTATCAAGTAATTACATTTGTAGTCGAAATGTCCAGCAAAACTGTGTTAAACTTCCAAATTTATGAATGAAAGGAGCAAACTAAATGTTTTTTAAATTTTAGCGTTTCTTAAAATTTGCTTTCAAACATTAGCATGGAAATTGCAAGAGTTTGCAAACACCTTCAAGTTTAAGTTGGTATAACTTGCATGAATAGGGTTACTTCAAAGTGCATACTCTGATGTTAAAACCACTTCGCCCATACAATTTGCTCTGCATCTCAACAAACACAAAATTACTTTGAGCCTAGGTAAGGGACTATATTCTTAGGGGCCTGTTATTCTGTGCAGTTTTTTCGGGATGCCTTTTTCAGCCAGTTTTTAGTATGTTACTTATTCACATCATATATTTGAATTTCATTTTTAATTAGTTGTAGGAAATCTCGGCACAATTACCTAATTTTCTTTGGAAACTCACACAACCAAATCTCTAATCATTTACAAATGATGAACCTATTCTATGTCAACAAGTTGAATTGCAACAAAAGCAGATATTCTTCTTTGTTCTGCCACTACTATAAGCGTAAATTGAATGTTGGAGAAGAGTCTAAATTTAAAATATTGTTGTGGAAGTTCTTCGAAACGATTTAATTTAATATTTTGCTTAATTGACAGTTTGACCTCCATAAAGAAATAGCACGTTTATCTTCATCCTACTATTCATGATATTTCGCATTATCAAAATTTGTGTTAAGAACCTATTTGTAATGGGAAAAGGTATTTTCAAGAATATTCCAAATAATTTACTTATAAAATTCAAACTTAGTGTGTTAACCTACTATTCTATTTAATAAGCTTAACAAAATGTACTACAAAAGAAAACCAATATTTAAGTAGCGTTGTGCCGGAATCCGGTAAAATTTAACTTGTTTACTGGATTTTACCGGATAGCTTATTCTGAGATAAAAGTTGATTTAAAAATGAAATTTTCGAGGAAAAAGCTATATTTTTTCCATGCTATGGCAGTTGTCATACAATAAAACAAGCTTTTCTGACATATATTTAATATTTATATATTCTCATTCGCAAGAGGTCGATATTAATTGAGAAAGAAGGTTGTTCTTCATTAATAATAATAATTGAACAATATATTATCCGGTATCCGGCAGTCAAATTATCCGGAATTATCCGGTATATTTAATTCACTATCTGGATCCCACCCTTATACTTAAGAAGCACTATATATTATGGTAAAAATATGAACCTCATTAACTACATCAACAAATCTAAAAAATGAACTTTATGAATAAAAATTTGAAAAACAATGAGTTGCTAAACTTTGGAAACCAGAAGAAGTCTCATGTTGGAAGTACCTGGGGATTTACATAGATAGCAATTTGTCTTTTGATACGGTGATAAGGAAGGTTTATTTTCTCAGTAAATCAGTAATCTTTGCATCTCATTTTATGACAGAAGATACTAGAAAAACTATCTTTCAATCCTACATTCTGCCACACATTGCTTACGCAACAGCCATATGGATGGACCATCTTAAACAGAAACAGAGGTACAACCTTAGGACAGCGCTCTGTCATGCATCTAAAACACTGCAGATACCAACAGACTGGGTAATAGATAAGACGAATAATGCCATTAGAAAGGAATTTGTTTCTATTGTACACAAAATCAAAACAAACTCCGACCATCCACTTCACACAGCTTTAGTTAACAGAAAATGATGTTATGGTAAACCCCCATCGAAGAGAAATTGATAGAATATTTAGTCGAACCACTCATATGCAGTTTTCATTTATAGCAAAGACACTTCGGCTTCTTGCTGATGGCAGTTTTATCAAGTTTTTAAATCTAATTTTAGTCCTTTTAATTTGCTCTATTTGTGTGTTCATTTTTATCTTTGGATAAATGAATAAATGTTATCTTATCTTAAGTATTAGCAAAACAGCGCATGCCCTAGACAGGGATTCAAGAGAAATAAATAAAGATATTCAAGCAAAAATCCCAGATTTTTGGAAATTGACATCAGCGACGATATTATCGCAATTTTAAAGGCAATTTATGATGTACTGGAACGGAATCACTATTATTGTTGTTGGATTGTATTTCTTTGAATTCTTGTTTTCTTGTATACTATGATGTAAAATGAAATCATTTTGTTGAAGTCATATAGCAGCTACAAAAAAGCGTTTGTTAATATTCAAATTAAACACGTTTTTAATTTTCGGTTATTTTCAGGGACAATGATATACAACAATATTTTATATATTTGATATGAAATTGAATTAACCGAATGTGAATATGTGATATTTGGTGTAGCCTGACTCATAATGCATTTTGGAAACGAAGTTTTATTACCCTATAAACAATACAATAACCATAATCGTAGAAACCGTCATTGCTATTAAAAAGTGCTATTTTGTTTATTATATAAAAACAAGTAATGGTTATAAAATAACAGTCATTTTTTATCATTATTTAACCAATTCAGTTTTTTTAAATCCTAGAAAACGGCCTTGGTTCTTAAATTGGTTTTCTTGCAAATTTAATATTTGAATCAAATTAATTTATTCATAAATTGAGTCTAACAAGGATCCACCAACCTTATATTAAAAAAAGTCATAACTAGCGTAGCAGTAAAGTGATTCATTCGGAATAACTGCAAACAGTCATTCGAATTCATTTTCGATTTTTAGGTAAAATTTTGGATAATGATTAATTTGGCAAAATGCTGGCAAAATTTTAGCAAATTATCCCACATATGATAAGTATTTTTCGGATTATTTAGTAACAACATGTAAAATTTCGAACATTTAGATAAAACAAATGAAGAATACAGCATAGATATGTTGTATATATATATATATAATATTTATTACTACTAATAATCATAAATTATGTGTGAAATAATCATAAAAGCTCAAGATCCTCAAAGTAGATTACTTTTGGAAAAGTAGCACTATTGGTTTCCATATTTCTAGAACTCTATCAATATGATCTTTCTAAAATCTTTAAATGCAAAACAAGCGTATTCACATTTTTAATTATTGGAAGTTATAATATATAACTGCATTGAATATTCAAAATAATATAGTAATAAATACCCTAAAATATGATAAAATTTGATTTTTTAAAAAATTTAGCTAAATCAATGTTTTCATTTAAAAAGATTATCGCTTCAAACATTTGCTGGTTTCTTAAATGGGCACTAATTTATTTTTGAGAGATATTTATACATATTGATATAATATGTTTTAGACTTCGGTTAGACTTTGTGATTAGTAGCAAGAATAGTTACAAATTGGTATAACCAATAAGTGGTTACCCTGCATTGCAATTCTAATCCAATGCTTTTCAAAAGTTTTTAGATAAAAACTAGTCGTCCTGCTTCTTAGTTGTAGCTAAGAATTTGAAAATATTTTCTTAAACATAAGCATCCTGGATAGACTATGATCTATGATAAAACGAAAATATATTTTTTACAGTATTTGTGCAATTTTTTTACATAAATGAATTTTAAATATTTAGCTGGTGGTGAAGCGATGAGTGATTGCAAGATTCCCCACTTCTTTGGACTCGCAACTTAATATATTTGTTTTTAAATATTTTTCTGCAAAAATACATAACAAAATGCTTATTTGTTCTAGTAAAACGGTCCACTTCTTAGCTAATGAGTTAAAGAGTTTTATTCGAGTGAGAAGCATTGCGATCCATATTTTTCTGCTAATCTAAATAATTTTTTAATGGACTCTTATCAAAATCCATTCTCCTCTTTTAATAATATATTTATTTAGCTAAAAGCCTTATCAATAGGCTCTGAGACTGAACATGGGACGTGTTTACTTCTAGTACAAATCACATTCTGTGTAGCATATTTTTTCAAAGATGCTGCTGTTTATGATGTCATAAATTGATTATCTTTGAATGTATAACTATTTAGAACCAGTAACATGGATCTAAGCGACGCAATGATCACTGTCATAGTGGCGTGGAAGTACTTATATTTCAGCTTAAGCCTACTCTCTTTAAAATAGGGACTCCTAATTCCGTGTCCAAATTGAACTCCCGGTATTTGAAGCTCACTAATATAATATTTTCATACAATTTTCGTAATTGATATATTATCTACCAGAAAAACATTTACTTTTCAGATTATACACAATTTTGGAGACATTATTGCACCAATATTAGTTCAATACTGATTAGTTCAATCTCCACCAACTCTTAACTTATTAAAAAACTTTTCGGGAACGGTTAGTTTAAAAATGCAATATTTATATTTATTAGATGTCTTTTTGTTGATCCACATCTGAAATCATTTTTTAGTGATGCTGAATTAAATATTGGTTCGTGGATCTTAGCTTCAAAATCAAGTGAAAAATGATGTATTTAACAGCACATCCGATCTGACGTCTATAATATTTTCATCTATCTTTGATAGCTGTCGATTTCTCGAGCTGATGATGAATCCACAGATTCTACTGTAGGTTTTCGGAGCTGCCCTGATAGAATTGTACTTCTCATTGATTCCAATGACTTGTTCAGGTCCAGAATTACGAAGTTTTCTAGAGTCAACCATTCATCTTTTAATACCGCTCACTTTGTTCAATCTATACAATTGTTTGGCTTCATTGACTTAATCCAGGTTTTAAAGCCGCATTATTGTAAGAATATGTAGGTTTGTGCAGTTAAACAATTAGAGTGATGCTAAAATCAAACGAAGATGACCTACATGTAGATACAGTACTAGCTGATGGATTAAGTTTTGTAGGTTCTTCGTTGATGTCATTTATTAGTGATTCCAGCAAAGAATGTCTATCCAGCACACAGCTAATTTTTGTTCCCTGAAAGCTCCACACTACCACAAAATTTATCCATATTGAATGGACTTTATATTAATGAATCCAGCACATATAGTATGCAAACCATTGGTTTAACAGTTTCAGCAGCGCATCAATTGAGAAACGCACAACCAACTGACCACATTACCTAATGCCCCGGATAGTTTGTAGCTTTAAGCCAATGTTTGAAGGAATAGAGAAGTGGACACGGGATTTTCTGTAAGGGCACATCTCAATCGTGATCAAATGAGTGACAAAATGGGCAAGGCTCCAGGAATTTTGAAAATATTGAAAAAATAGAACTCAAAAATTGTAATTCACCCTCTTAGTTTTCAAATTTGTTTAATTTTTTGCTGGAAAAGTTCTTAATGTAACCACCGCATTTCCCCATTTTCGTACGCTACCTAAGAAATTTTTATATTGAACGTCTTGGTTCTTGACATCAAAATGAGAAATGATTTTATCAAAATAAATTTTAAGTTGATTTGTGAATCCTGTTCAAGAAATTGTCAACTATAGATTAACATAAAAAACTCAAGATAGAATAAATAATTAATAATGAATTGATAAAACGAAGTAAATTTGTTGCATATTTAGGTCGTGAATTTCACAAAGAATAATAATTAGATAATTTCAATTAAAAACATTGGCTTCTGGCGCTAGATACTTATCCCATCTAAAAAATGTATACCCAAGTTATCAAGTTTAACTATTGTAAGAATGTTATTTGTTACAATTTCGTTATTGTTCATTGTTTCATCTTAATTCTACTACAAAAAGCGGCAACTTATAGTAAGACGTTAATAGGCCTTTAAGAAAATTAAAATTTACTCGTAAACATGATTGATTCACCAAATGCAGACGAAAGTACAATATATTCTGGTATATATATATATATATATATATATATATATATATATATATAATACTGTTTCATGTTCCCTCAATCTTTCCTAAATATATAAATAAACAAAATAATTATATAAATTTAATTGATGATCACATAAATTAAATTGCAACAATATCTCTTATCCTAGTTTTCATTCTGCAGGGTTAGATGTTTAGAGCGATTTAGGGAGTGAGATTAGAGTAGAAAAAACTGCATTGGTAAACATATTTCTTTTTGCTCTTATTACTATGAAAATTAATCTATACAATAATAATAATAATAATAGTTGTTATTATTAAGCAGTTATTATTTTTTTACCTAGACAAACTTTTTATTTAAAAAACACTGAATTATAGATTAAACTTTTAAATATTTTAAATATAAAGCACGCAATTATAAAAAAACGTCATAGGCGTGTTTTCATGCTTCCGCAATTTGCTAAAAATAGATTGACTTAAATTTCAAGGATGTTCGTGTCTTCCTTAACTTTTCAGGTGTAGCATAATTGAAACCAAACCAATTTCAAATATCAAACAAAATATTTTTGAAGAATTCATAACGCTTAACTAAAGATTTCATGCGGGAAAGCTTTCAAAAATAATCAAGGTTTTTTCAAAATAACAAGAATGTATCCAATTATTCTTTAATTTAAAACGAAGACATTCCTGGGAACTTCAAATAATACGATTGGTTTTCTAATTCACATTAATCAAATAACTTAATATCATGTTATCACCTAAGACTGGAAAGTGCCTAAAAATAGCAACATTTGTTAAGAGCAGGATAAAAACTTTTGCATATTAAATTAAGTATTCGATTTAATTAGCTTCTCAACCACTAGTTTTAATTACACTTAAGAAAATTTCTTTTGAAATTAAGACTTATACGTGCACTTCTTGATATCACATAAAAGTAGATTTTTAGATTTATAGAAATAAGCCTGTTTAATTGCTTCCAAAATCAATGTATTGTATACACCAAAAAAAGTTGAGATATTTTTGATGTGTGTATTTTGAATTTTTTGCTGTCGCAAATGAAACCAACTTGTTTTTCCTCACTTCGAATTATTTGCGCTTTCAAAATTACAATTTTTCCCCAATTAGTAAGACTAAATGTTGAATTAAACAGAATTGCCGTGGAATATAAGTTGTCATTTCCACTAATTTTCAACAGAATATATTTGTTAAACATTTATGCTTACATTTTTGTATAGTTTATGAGACAAATATACTTTTTTTAATGAGAATATAAATTGCAAAACATTCACTCTCAAAAAATTAATGAGTAAATGCCAAATTGCGAAGCTCTTCTGTTCAACCAACAATAGACAGACAAATGCAAAAAAGTTTGAGGATAAATGAGCGCAAAAATAATTGGACATTTGATACACAAGACGTATGCTAATGAGTAAAAACAGTCAAGTACAATGAGGACTTTCTAAATAATCATTAAAATAGGCCATTTGTAAACATTGGATGATAACTTGTAGCAGTATAAGTTACAAAGTTACGAGGAAAACATAAAACTTTGCTGTTAAGCAAGCAAAATAGCCTTAAATCGTTGGCTAAGCATTTCTTCTCAGGTATTCATACGACAAAACAATGCTTCCTAGCACTTGAAGAATTCTAAAATTGCAAATTCAGATTGCTTAGCCTTCAAACTGCATATGTCCTATTGGAAGCCTATAATGACATTTAGAAATCGGGAGATATGGACACATCTATTATGGTCAACATGTTCGAATGTAACGATGGAAAATAAATAATAATAAAAGACTTTATTATAAGTTTAATAGCTCAGTAAAGAGCCATAAACATAGAAAATGTAAAACAATAATAATGAATAAATTTACATCTTACAAATTTCCGCCATGAATGTATTAGCTTCTGTAAGTAGAACATCGACAATGAATAGAGAAAGAGGAAGAATTCTCTAGTGCATATAATTATCGAGTTATAAAGCTTAAGGACAGCTGGATGACAACAGCAGTTTATTTCAGTTCTTATATGTAAATGATTTACAATTTTGCTTATTCTGGTAAAATATGATTGATCACTTTTTGGACTTCAAAATAATATATGGGATCTTCTTAAAACTGAACTAATTGAAACATTCACAAAGTTAGTTAAATATATTTCATATTTTCTATTTGCTGATTTAGAGGAGAGCATTTAATCTAAATATTCCACAAATAGTGATAATGGAAAAATGGAGGTCAGATAAAGACAATAACTGAAAGTGAAATTTGGATTAGAATAGACACACTTAAGAAATGATTTTGGAACTTAGTAAGTTGTCTAAGGCAAGCAATGTTGAAAGAAAAATCTGTTAAGTTTATGTTAATATTGATGTACACAAGCTTTTTAATAGCAATATTTTGATTCACGAAGCACAAGAGAAATGAACTTTTCCTTTTCACATGCTTTGTTGCGACGGCAGTACCTGAAAAGATTCACTATATTTCATTGCAAATTCCAATAGTTCTAAATGCTCTCCATCCCTAATGTGCAGGTACCAAAAGCTATGCAGCTCATGCACACAGCAACTAAACTCTTTCTTTTTACGTAGATTTTCGTTCATGCATGTAAAGAATGCGGTTCTATCCTGCATAAGGCTTTATTGAACCTGCATTAAGTGTAAAAAGAAAAATATATCAAAACAAAATTTATAGTCCTAAAACCATTATAACACATTTGAGAAATGAATGTAAAATTTTGTCATAGTAATGCACTAAATGTAGTTTTAGCAAAAAAATTAAATTTCTCTACAATAATTCAAAGTCTAATTGAGAAGATTTTTAATTTGGAAAATTGTGGCTGGATGAATAGCAATGATAAATCAGCAAGTTTGCAAGACGATACATCAAGTTATTTGCAAGACATTTACATGAAAAAATAATATTGCCTGTAGAATTTGTAACCTTCTTCTTGAAGACTAGTACGTTTTAATAATTCCATTGATTCTTTCTTCCTAAGCTTATCAAATGAAAATGGATCCTGTTCTAGAATTTCTATTCTCTAGATCAGCGGCGTAGGCAGAATACAATTCTAGGGGGCAAACACACTCATGGTGAGACACTTTGTGTATTGATTTTTGCTCCGTGCCAATTTACTGCAAAATGTAGGCTTGAAAAATGTAGATACACAATATAACTTAAGAAATCAATATATACAATATAAAACCTGCTTGGATTTCATGAAATCATTAAGATCAACTTGACATAAAAGATTTTTTCAGGGAACACATGTTAAATTTGCTTCTGAAAAGGCTGAAGAATTACTTCGAAATGGAGAGTCTATTATTGATAGCGCTGAGAAAAACACATGAGAAGTGCTAACTCAGTACTACAGCACTGGATATATATTAAGTAAATGTCGTAGACGTGAAGCCTCGACATTCTCAACAAATGTTAACATAGGACATTTAAAGACTATCACTTCTAGTTCAGTATAATTTGCGAAATAAGTTTCTCTGAGTTAGGAATTTGACAAGCATTGTTAAATCGAAGCTTCAAGGAAATAGTTTGCACAAAATTTCATGTATAACAAATTAGGCAAATAGAGTTCCAAAAAAAGAACTTATCATCATTAAAACAGCTCTCAAATTCACTGCAGACAGGTCTATCGAGCTTAGTTTTACACTAATCAAAAAATAATGGCAACCAGTGCTTAATGACTACGTCACTTTCTAGATTGATTAGTAAAGCGGCCAAATTTTCAACCAAAAATTACGATTTTTTGAACTAACGGTTGTTCACTTTTGACTTTATTTTGACTTTACGGTAAAAACTGGGGATTAAGGGGAAATATCAATTATATTTATCACTATTTATCAGCACAGTGGATATAACGGAAGACAAAGTGTTTCCCCAAGTTTCCAGGTAAAAAGTTGCCATCTTTGCACAACATTTTCTTCGGAAAAGAAAAGCTTCTCTCAACTGAACATGTCGTAGAGGTACATTATTGTAATTTTGCAAATATGGCTGGACTGATATCCGGCATAGTACAATTGACTATTCTCAGCAAATCATTTTGTTAAATTCTTTGTTGGATATGATCTCAAAGTGCACATCGATCTTCTTTCAAGTCAAAACACAGCAAGTCATTGTATGCTTGGATCATAGAATATTTGTCTGATTCTATTTTGTCAGTTTGTTCCAAAAGACCACTAAAACACACATGGTAATCTTCGTCAATTTAATTTCTAGATCTATGTTTTTGACTGCTTTTTTGACACGACCTATTAATTCCCCATTATCGATATCACTATCCTTCGGACTTCTGGTAAACAATTCGCATAGTAACCATGCCAGCTCTCAGCTATATACTCCATTTAGTAATCCTTTTAAATGGTGGACTACCAACTTCATGCGAGGTTTCTTCACCGTCGCAGCCTTCAAAGTGTCACCAGTTAGCAATATTCATATATTTGCTCCTAATCTTCTCAGCCCAATTATGGAGTAAGTTCGCCAAGCATGTTACATGAAAACGTTTCGAGTAAAAGTTAGAAGCAGCTACCAAATATGCAGTAGCTTCAGAGAGCAGCTAAAGAAAATTGATTTTTGCTATATTAATTTCCTTCAAGGCATTATCAATGTGCTTGGAAACAAGTGCTTTGCACACCACTAGCGCTAATACGGACACTGGAACTGCAAATATCAGCTCTAAAAATGTTAAAATACTTGCAGCCATGGATTTCAGATATTTAAATCATAGTACGATCTACTAATTGATGAACTTGTAGCATCGAAACAAAAACAAAATTGAGTCAATTCGCGCTATTGAATTCATTGATGTTTGATAATTCTGACAGCCAAATCACAATATTGAAAATGCATTAATATGATGGAAAATGAAATTGAGAGAAGAACCATTTTAGAACTCAATAGATGTTTTTTCTTCCATTAAATGACTTTAGCTATTCCCTGACACGTATTGGAGGTTACTTACTAGTTAAATAAAGAATAATTCGCTTGAAAGTAAAAAATTACTTGAAGTTGCCCTTGATAATTTTTTAGAGACTTGGAAGAATAAAACAAGAAAATTTACCGCTTTATGATTTGAATAACTTTTCTGCGCTTTTTCAACCAGAAATTTCAAGAAACAAACAAAATAGGATTTCTTGTGTCTTCAAATCATTTTAGAAATAAAATCTATGAAATAAGTCTTTTCTGAACCCTTGTTTTCATCAGCAAAATTGCTTGGAGAATTGAAGAGGAGTGAACATTTTTGACATGTCTAATATTAGCAGTGTTCTGAAAATTATACATGCGAAATCCTGACGCACATTTCGAAGAAAAATTAATTTTGGCTTAAAACAGCGCATCAAATTTAATAATTTCTTCAAACATAGGGTGGAATAATCTGGCTGGCAGTACTTCTGTATAATTGTGTTGAAATATTTGCATTTGGACTGTGCTCCAGTAAATTATTTTCAATTGCTAAGTAGTTGGTGTTAATAAAAATTTTACTTGAGAATTTTTTAATAGTTGGAAATATATTAATTGTTTTTCGGGTTACTTGATCTTGGACAGACTTAATTCAGAACTATGTAAAATATGTTATTATTTTTTATGTAAATCTCTATAGAGTGAAATGTACATTATATTGAAGGGTAAAATGAATAATTTTGAAATAGTATTTTTTACATTTGAAATCCACATTCTCGTAAAACTTACATCTAAGATCGACATTAATAATTTGGAGTGAACTAATATGTATAGTGTATGCCATTCTGAAATTAACCTATTTTTTATGAGAAAACATGTCAATTTGCTTAAAATCACTAAGATGAACAGATTACAAGTAGCTAGCTGACATGGTATTTGCCTAAAGCTAGGCCATTCTGTATCACTAATGGCTTTTCTGTTACTTTCCTCTTTGTAGGAAGATCTATTGAGGTAAAAATGCCTAGGAAAGTAAAATACGTGCGAAAACTCCCCTAAACTTTGCTAGAACTCACCTAAAACGTGAGAGGCGGGGGCAGGGAATGAGGGGTTAGGGGCGATAATATTAAAAAAATAATATGTTCATGAAAGCTTTAAATAGAGTATATTGTACAATTTGGATAGCGTTAAATAGTTCTTAGCTGACAGGCAGAGCTGGGTTGATTTGCATTTTCAATGAGCTAGACAAGGTTGATCTTCAAGAAACCGGCCCTTCTAAAATTTAGACACATATAAAATAGACCGAAAATATACATAAAATATATTTTTGTTGTAAAATTAATGGCAATTCGTAATTAATGCTATTTTTAGTTTATAATATGATTTACATATTGTAAATATATTTCAAGGCCTTATGAGGAATTTTTAATTTTGATTACTTTTACAAATTAAGTCTAAATTTAACTTTTGATTAATCGAAAAGAGCGAATGCACCACACTGGCTTTACATTGATCACCAACTAGCCATCTTAAAATGCGCCATGTTAATTTAGCAATATTACTTTTCCACGAAGTAGGTTTTTAATGGAATTCGTAAACATTTTTTACATGTCAGATAGCTTTTCAATTCAAAAATTTGCAAATGAATTCATTTTTTGTAACTGTTTTGAGGATTTTGAAATACATAAAAGATATTTTTGCCACTTAAAAGACAGAAATTAATATATAAGATTTCAAGGGCATATGTATATAATTTTTAAAAATAGTTTCGTTCCAATACAGCCTCATAAATTGTAGTAACACATAATCCCAATTTTTAAAAAATGTTAATTTTTTTCAAAATTCTGAGGATGTTGTGTGCCCTCATTCCCATTGCTGACGCCACTGGCTGAGAACACCACCAGCATTAAGTGACGGCGACAGAAAAGACATCAGTAATATATTCTAAGTTTTTAATGCAACATGTGTAAAAATATAAGTATTAATCGCTTATCAAGATTTTATAGATGTTCAACTTTGATTAAGCTTTCCAGCAGGAATTGATTGTACTCTTTGGTAAACTAAGTGTGTTTTCCTTCTTGGTATAGCAAAAAAAAGAATTTCTCTTAAATTTAAAAAAACAATCTTTCTTATATTATTTGATAGGATAATTTATTCAGCAAACCAATTTAAAATTTAATTATCTGCTCTGCTGTTTAAATATTTGTTTATACTAATCTCATTATAAGACAATTCTTTACAACATTTTCTAAATGCAACATCTTGCAACAAAAATAGTTTATAAAAATTGGCTTTTACTACGGAAATTTAATACAATGAGAAAATTGCTATTACATATCGAATTTCATATGATTTGCCCTAAGATTTAATAGTAAGCCTTATACCTAAATTAACGAAGAAATTTATTACTCAGTAAAAAATGGGATCCATATAGGTTTCAAAAAATGTTGTACCTTACAAACCAATTCGTTGAAGAGCCATTGACCAAAAACATTCTGATATTGCAGTAAAGGCATGAACAAAAGAAATAACAGGTCAGCTATAGCCAAGTTCAGAATGTAAATATTTGTGGTGGTTTTCATCTTCGCATATTTTAAGATAACGTAGATGACGAGAATGTTCCCAAATAATCCTAAAAAAATCAAATTCATATATAGGATATTTTACAATAGGAATTACTTCCAATAGGTATATTTCAATTAAATACAAGGGGAGAATATTGCGTAAAGGCATTTCGTATAATTAAGTGTAAATTATAATTTAATCTTCAAACTGTCAATACCTTCATCAAGTTGTCATTAGATATTAGCATTTGAAAAGTTAAAAATTCAATAGTTTGAAAGATGCTTTTACTTGCAAGTGCGAACACTTATGGAAATTCCAATGTTGCAAATCTGACACCATGAATCCAAAAACTGCCAATTGCAAATCCATGTATTAGGATGACAAATAAACAACACTCTTTATATTTTGAGTTATTTTCTTACGGTTTCTTACACTGACTAAAAGGTACTTGCTTTCTCACATATAATTTTACAAGAGGTGATCATTTATCTATAAGCAAAACTCTGGGATTTCTGCTTTTGCTGAAATACGTTGCTTCGCTCTTATTATTTTTGTAATCTTTATTAACAAAATTAAGGCAATTTTGTGTGGTTTAGGGAGCACTGTGGATATGGTATGGGTTAAGGTGTGTATTGCTATATCTAAATATATGGAATAGAATAGAATATAATTTCTTATTAAGTGTAGTACATTGGCATAATTAAACGCCTCAACAAAGGCTGCAAATATTACACTTAATATGTCAATGATATGATAAACTAAATATGAACAGCCCCATGAAGACTCAAATATGATAATCTTAAAAATTTTGATTGAGAAATTGAAATAATTAACATTTTAGTATTAATATTTTGAGTTTTACAAATTATATCATCAGCTCATTGATATCACACAATTTATGAATTTTTCTTTGCATGCTTTTTCATGCATATATAAAAATTTTGAATTTCTTGCGATTTGCATTTCATTGAATGTTTGCGTTCCTGTATATTCGTTCATTTGGGGCAACCTTTAATAAAGGATTATATGACAATGATCCGATGGAATAGTCAAATTTGCCAAGTGGAGGAGAAATTTGGACCCCACCTCTCTATATATTATTCGAGGCTTCCCATGGGGTCCAACGGCCCCCCACTGTATAAATCATATATATTAGGATGTTTCATTTTTTCACCATTTTTGAAATGAGATGTGGTGGGGGTTTTAGATTAAAAAGTTGAGGCCTAAATTTTTTAGTCTTCTTGTCACACCTTTACAAAATTTACTTCAAAAAGACCAGAATATGCAGTTTCCTATACATGCTTAAGGGAAATTGGCATTCTATCTGGATCAGAACATAACATATTTGCAAAAAAAGTATTTTACGTCATTCTTCCAGACCTGTGTGATGGGGCGGGGATCCCCACCCCACCCCAATCCGCATGCGGGGTGGTTCTTAATTTCAGCACCATGGGAATTGCGGTGATTTACGGGGTAAATATATTATTGGTATTTACAAGACTACTGTGAATTTTTTTTGATTTTGAAAAAGACAGCAAAAAGAATCTTGTCCGTCTCCATTTCATCTGCGCGTGTTGAAAGGCTTTTCGGTAAAAATGGGTTGATTTTATCAAAACTGCGCCTCAAGATAAAGCTCAATGTCCTCCAATCCATGGTTCATAAAAAATTGCAATCACATTCAAAATTTAATGAAAAAACTTACAATTATTCCATGTGACTTAGTTGTACATTTAGAAAGGCGTGTTTTCGAAACCGAAATATTGCTTATTGTTTTATACCTTCATTATTATCATTATTTTGATTATTATTGTTATTTTTTGTACACTATTTTATCTGCGGTGCGGGAGTAGAATATTAACCCCGCAATAAGCCTGCATTCTTCTCATATAGACATTTAAAAATATACGTAAAATACATTTTGTCCTAATAACGTTTTCTTATTATTTTGCTAATTTAGGAAATATAATTTTGAAAAACTCTTTAATTTTTTGACAAGTTTGACAATTTCACGAAGGCGACTTGACCACCGGATGCAGAGGTCAGAGAAGTATTTTTGAAATAGAGGAGCAGTAATAAATAGCAATTATGTTCTCACAGATGAAGTGGATATTGTTGATCAATAACATACAATTCATACATCGTCTTCCTTTTGATTTACAAAAGCAAAAAAAGACCTTTATAATCGAGTTCAGATCAGGGTGGGAAATGGGTCAATTCTGTCTGACTTAATTTGACCCGGCTCTCGTGTTATGAGTCACTTATAATTGTTAGTGCTGAAGAATACTAGTAAATTAAATTTACTGAACAATTTATTATTAAAGTATTTGAGTCTTCGAAATTCTTAAAGATTTTAATTATTTTTGTAGTTTATATTGACTTTGCATTGTTTTTGATACATTTATGTTAAAAAAATTTCTGTGTAAAATTTTTCTTTGATCGGGTCGGGTCGTGGCTCAGTGTTGGACGAGCATATTAAAAATGTGTCTTAGATAGCTCCAACACGTAGTTTATCGCAACATGGCATTATTTAACGTACAAACTGGTGGGGAAATTGCCCTCGCAGTAAATTTTGATGCTCCAATGTTGAAATCTCCTTCATTCCATGGTCATTCATCTTGTTCAATAACAGGACATTTTCGGTATTAATAAATTGTGTAAAAGTGGACTTTGGAAGCTAATGATCGGCCTTCAAAGTGATATATTCATGTTCTCGTTTGTCACTAATTCCAGGAACTTAGAATCACTTCCATGCGTGCCAGAGTTCAGAATATTTTACTTTCGCACCTTCAAGAACAGGGAGCAGTTGTTTAACAACACTCGGCTCAAGCAATGGTGATGACCTGGAGTAGGGCCATGCCTCAAGACCTCCCAAAAGCGTGTATAGAATTTGCATAGAATTTAAGCTGCAAATTAAATTTAACTAGAAAGCGCATTAAAACAGGGTGAAGAAGGAATTTATATAATTTTAAGCCCGTTCTTATTTGTAGGCTTGACCACTTGCAAGGGATGGTTTCTGAAAAAATTAAATGTGTTAAAAGAAAGAATGTAATAAATTATATTTTTTCTCCAGGATTGAACTTTATCAGATCATTTGTTAAATTTTTTCAAAAAGAACTCCCTCCAACTTTTGTAGTGTGTTTAGATTACTAAGACAATATATTCAATTTTATGGGGTGACGTAAAATTTTAGACTCGGCTGGCATTTTTACCTAAGAAAAGTGTCCACAATAATGGACTTAAAGTAAATTACCTCAAATAAACTAAACTTATATTTAATTAAGATTAAGAGGTCCAAGCAAATCGGATGCTCATAAACTTAAAATTTTTTGGTAGTTTAGCTCTCTATTTGTGTTACGGAATGTTGATTTTGAAAAAAACACTTAATTTTATGTAACATTTTGTAATTTATTTGTAAATCAACGTGAGGATAGACATATAGAAAAGATAGACGGTATCAATCAATAAAACTACTGTATGTTAAGCAAAGGATTTTAAGAATTTAAATCATTGAACAACTACAAATAATCATGCTAAGCTAAAGAGTCCGTACTCCCGGCTCGTGCCCATACTATGTGAGCCTGCACTCATGCACATTTGTACAAGCCCGTTACTTGCTATGCAATTTGAGAATTTCCTCATTACTTTGAGGCTCGTTTTGTGGAACTTGTTCATAACTTTATCAAGGTAATGATTGCCAGTTATCTATGATAATGGTTTAGAAGCATTTGGCTACTTCTGATGAATACGCACCGAAGATTTAGGAAGGGAATAATTCAATTTACTTTTGTCTTGTCTAATGTCTATAATATTACTCAAATTTTCAAGCATATTTAGAAGAAATTGCATATGAGTGATCTCTTGATTAATGATATCTTTACTTGCATGATAGTACCGTTCGAAAACTATATGTTATAGAGACCATTCCATATTCTGGTGTTAATGAAAACCAACGATGAATCAACACCAACATAATATCGAACTTTAAGAAATTCTAATGTTGCTAACATGAGGAGGAGTTGGAACTCCATACTAAAAGAAGTTGTGCAAACTACAAGAAATGTTAAAAAGGAATGGTTAAATATTGAGCAGGAAGACTTCATTACAAATGTAACTGGATTGCTAAGTTCGTTTGATTTCCCTGTTTGTTAAATATACTCTGAAATTGACTTCTACTGTTCTTAATAAACCGGTTGGTATTGAAAAGCTGACTAACGATCGCATGGAAACATAGGATGGGACAACAAAAACGCAGGCACTGCTTCATGGCTCGGGTGTTGACGCACAACTTTTAAATAAACTTCGGAAAATTGCTTTTTCTGTCGAAGACATTTCCTCACACTGGTTTTGGCAATCAGTACTCTATGTCCCCACCGTAGGCTTCCTGAATGCTTAGTGTCTCTCTACAACTTGACCGTATTTTCTCGATAGAGAATACAAATACGCTCCTAGTGATGCAGTAAAGCAATGTTTTTGAAACTATCGAAATAAATTTCCTATGACTGAAATATATAAAAAGGTTTTTATCAAGTGATTTTTTCTGAAAGAATAAGTGTTTTTCTTTTTTTTAAATTATAATACGTTGTAATCTTTAATATTTCAACTACCATATTTACTATTTTTGACAATCTTGCATAAAAATGAGTACTAATATTGAAGCCGAAAATTGCTTTCGTCAGCATTCTTGGCCAAAATTATTTGCTGTATTAATACTTTTGTAGTTGTTGTACCTTCAAATAGTATCTTACTAATGCCCGAAAGATGTAAAAAATTTCCAGGAAACTCATGAGTCAACATAATAAAGGTAGTAACCTGTGAGAAAGAAATGGCCCCACAGTGAAAATTCCCTAAGATATGCAATGTATCGTAATGGTGCTGCACAATCATTTGAACAATTGTAAGAATGAATAAGTGATGCAGCTCAGCAAATAACTCAGGACAAAATCTACAAATGGTTACTTGCGAAAATGGTGACCACATTAAACCACGGCTCTCTGTAAATGTTTACAGAGAGCCGTGATTAAACAATTTTTTTAAATTCCCATAAACTTCCATTACTTTCCATTTCTATTATATCTTTTGATTAGAAAAATTATTATTTTTTTAACAACTAATAGTAATCTGGAATTGTGTAAAAGAAAATTAAATTAAATATATTAAGTATTTCATGGCTTAATCAGTAAAATTAGCTTCCCTACGAACCAGATATCTCATAGTGCGTTAATCGTTAAAGTAATGGATTGCATTAAGACCATAAAACTTTCAATTTTGTTGTGCACTCATGGAATTCATTTTCAATTAGAAAATCACCATGCCATACGTAATAGTTGATTTGTTGTATATTTTAAGATCTAATTGCATTTAATTATCACCGCTAATGACCGAAAATTGATAATGAGGTTATAAAAGTAATTTATATTTTGGTAACACACTCATTAATTCACTGTTGAATTTCGTTATTTTTATAGTCAAGGATGCTAATTAAATTACACACACAAGCACACACAAATATATACACACATTGACACACACATATATATATATATATACATATATATATATATATATATTGCATTTTATGCAGTATATGAATAGCATTAATTTGAGATTCTTGGCACGTATTTTATATTTGAATGCAAATAAACACTGATATATTTTGTTGAAAACATGTTTCTATTTCGAGCTAAATAATTCTACGAATTTAAAATTGTATTTTCCAACTTTATTGTTTAAGGAGGGAAGCAAATTTTAATGAGCATACATTATCAGGAATTAAATTTCTCAGAGGAAGAGTTATACAATGCGTCTAATTAAACAACTATATTCGCTTTTCAACAGACAGAATGCAAGACTTAAATGCATTTTATAATTTCCTGGATTGCATATTAAATATGACGTGTCTACATTATTCCTACAAAATATTAGAGGAATGTAAATTTAAATAGCAATTCTTTTTACTAATATTTCCACTTCGCAATTTGTTAACGCGCCTAAGCACAGTCCTTAGCACTAGAATTACGGACATGGGTCTCTTCAATCCATGACATAAATTTTAATTACTTAAGAATTAGCATACTATAAACCTCGACTTATGTTTCAATCATCATATATGTTGATAAATATATTGAATTCTGTTTTTGAACTCTTTTGTATGAAACTTTGTACTGAAGAGGGCTAGAGTGTTTCTCAAGAAACAGAGTAACTGTATTCTTGAATATCTTACATAATCATTCAACTTTGTTCAATGGAAAAAAGGTTGTATTGCACAAAAAAACTTAATAAAAATCGAAATTTAAATTTTTGCAACAAAAATAGATTCTGTTTAATTAAAAGATTCAACAATATATTCAAGCAGGATTGTCTTAAAATTTGAAGTTCCATGTAAGTGAAGCATTCTTTAAAATCGAAACGATTTAAATAAAGTTAGTTTACATTTTGATGAGATGCTAGATAGAAAAATTTCTTAAAAAAAGAAAATACATTTCAGGCTTTTTTTATCAATGTTTTGAGCCTATGACAATTTTGATCTAATAAAGTAAGCTTCATTTGAAGGAAAAAGCGTTTTTCCACAAATTGATAAAGGAGGGCATTTATTCACGGAAAATTGCATTAAAATTGATTTTTCTAAGTTAAAAGACAGATTAAATTTAAATCTCACTCTTTGATAAGAATTAAGTCATCCCTAAAGCGTGGACAATTCACAGAGTGTAGTAATTTATAAAATCCTCAACGATCATTTAAAAAGCAAAGAATAAAAGTGGTACTAAGCAAGATCTTGGGGGAATTCCGCTTTTACCATTTAATGTTGCTGACATATTACCTATGATGACACGTTGTGATCCTCCCAATAAATACGAAGTAAATAATGTTAATGGGTCATTACAAATACTAAGAAAATTTTTAAAGTTTATCAATTAGTGATGAATTTGATAAGGTCTCAAACGCATTACTTTTGTCAAGATAAATTGTAAGCAAAAGACAGCTACCTGCTAAAACTATACCTGGTTGAAATGGTTGGCTGCAATAATGACATTTTGGTCCAAACTTTAGTTCATAGCACTTTGAACAATAAATATTCCCATTTTTGAAACCGAAGTGTTGATCGACTAAGGATACTGTACATGAAGAGCAATTAAAACATTTTTCGTGCCAATGAAAAGTCTTATACGATAAATCCTAAAAATTAACATAATAATTTCCCAATACTTACCAAAAAAATTTAAGCAGTATTTTACTAGAGTAGAAAGAAATCTCTTAAAATGTTGATAAAAACATAAAATTAACCTTTGTCTCAACTTCAATCACGAGATTACAGTTTTTGCAAAAATTCGCAAAATGTTTGTTGTAGCAGTTAACACAGAAAGGTTTATCATCTCGAAGTATGTAATCTTCTCCTCTTATGTTGGCACTGCATTTGTGGCATTCTGGATGCGCAAGGTTCTAGGAGAACAATTTTAGTTAGTTGTACTTGTGCACTCTATTGTTTATATTTCTCGAATACAATTGTTACTCTTTTTATTGTGACGCTCAGTCATTGGCAAGACATAAAAGTATGTTTATATGATTCCTTCTCCACATTTCCAGTACCTTCACTGTATTGCTGGGATTCCCTTCATTGCCCTTACTTGGAAATTTGGTAAAGATATAAGGTTAATATTTTGTGCATGAGTTATTAGATAGGTTTTCAGGATTTTGCATTATCCCATTTTAGTTTGAGTTACTCCCACCAAACTTGCTTGCTTGTTACTACGAATTCAATCAAAAAATGTGTAAAAACTGTGTTAAATATTTCTAATATTATGCTAAGAATTTAATGCAAAATATTGAAAAATGAATCTAAGCGATTTTTTTAATTTGATACACATTCTTATCTAAAGGCACAAAGTAGATTAATCAAACTGTTATTTTTATCAGTTGTAGATATAATGGCAAATATGAAAATCACAATGTTGCAATACAAATTAATGCAATACAAAATTCTTTATTTTTATTAAACAAGCAATTGTCACTATATATCAAAGCTATAAAACTAAAATTTTTTATAATGCATTTTTTAAAATTATATATATATATATACATAATATATTATAAATGCAAATAGAAAATGAGTAAAACATTTCTATAAATGAAGATGCTTATCCATTTATGATAGATAAGAGCTCTCCTTTATTGTATAGTCGAAAAACGTTTTAGCTTGCAAACGAGGTTTTTTTTCTTGGTGTCTTTTTACATCTAAATTTTCATGATCTCAACATATTAATAAAAAATCTTTAAATCGTGTAAGGTATTTTTTTTAATAGAAGATCCCTTCCATTTAGCACATCAACAAATTGTAAGTTACCGTTATATATATATATATATAT
>CABFPE010000163.1:106635-126976 GCA_900660155.1 Hofstenia miamia | reverse complement strand
GAACATAACTGATATTAATGAATATTTAAACTTGTATTGAAATGTAGATTCTTAATTGTGTTGGGAGTATGTTCCAGAGTGTTGGTTCAACAGTATTAAATGCGAAGTATACGAAGAAAGTTAAATTATAGTCATACGATTATTGCGTAATAAGCTCAATATAGGTGTTGTAACCATTGAATATTGTATACGTGCATGCTAAGATTTTATAATGAATTCGTAGATGCACAGCCAACCAAAATAATTCACAATTGTCTGAAGTAATTTGTCTTCTGAGATTAATCATATAAATATATCTTCAGCAGAATATTGTATTCTCTTCAACTTAGCTAAAAACCGTTTCTATAATCCATTATATAAACTGCAGCAGCAGCTCTGGAGACGGGTCAAACTTTTTGGAGCCGAACCAATCCGACAATAGCGATATGTAGACCCGACCCAATTCGATCCGATTTGTCTTTATAAATTTGAATGGACTGGACCAAACTTGCCAATTTGGGCGTAGACGGAATTACTCCTTTAAAAAATATTGATAGGATTTGAAAACTAAAACTAACAAAATGAAATTAATACAGTGGTAGAAAGAAAACGAATGTCTCCAGATCGACCTCTGATCAATTATTAAACTAGCTTGCATTCTAAACAGATCTCTTACCAGGACAAAAAGTTTGACGGAGCAAGCTAAAATCCGAGAAAATCTATTTTATTGTATGTAAACTAGTGTTCAAGGCAGCTTAGATAGATCTCAATGAAGATTCAGTTTGAAAACAGGAAGGTATCACCAAAGCAAACAAAAATATATTTTCTTCACACATAACTAGCTAGCCAGTAGTAGTAAAACTAAATAATTTGCAATGCATTAGTTGCCATTCCACAAAGCAGTTTAACATGTAACACAAAGTTCAATCGTTCAATGTAGTTTTAATAGCTATACATGTAATCAGTAATTAATGTCACCATTATTGAATGACCCCATATAATCTGATTTAAGGAAGAAACCTTCTACCCGACTCGGCTTGGACAAAAAAAGTTTACCCAACCCGACCTGACCTATGTGATGCAGAGAAATCATGTAATAATGAAATCGTTAAATTAAAGTTTTTGTCTATATATAATAAATTGTCTTGAAAAACAATCTCAAACAAATTTTTCTTTATAGTCATAGAACTATTATACGGTTTACTAAGTCAATGTTTTTAAGCCTTATCGTGGGTTCAATGGCCTACGTAATGATCACAATAGTCTTTTGAGCACTATGTATTTTCTCACAAATAATAAATTTCGAAATGTCGGCGTTTTTGTTAATATTAAGAAAAATTAATTTAGGTTTCATTTTTGGCGGTATTAGTACCGGTTAAAATGTTTTCAAAGTATCTCAATTCAACTTAATTAACTTCAAAACAAAACGATTTTGGTAATGTATATTGACTTAGTATGGATCAAAAACTGTCAACCATTTGCATTTAACCTATGTTAAATATTATTTTAATAACTTCATCATAATTTACTATTAAGTATCTTATACAAAAATGGGTGTCATTTCAATTATCCTTAAATGCATTCCATTGCAATTTTTTCATTATCCTTTGAACAAAATTAACTAAAATTTGAAATAAATATGAAGTAAAACGTTTGCTTCCATCAAAATATCTTAAAAAGCTATAAATAAATAAAAATAAATAATTACCTTTTCAGACATTGTGCTTAGTTAAAATTTTGTAACGTTGTTCCCTCCTTATCTATAGTACATTGAAAAAAACAGTTGTTTAATGAATGAATCTGCATGAATGCATGTACGACAGAATCTGTCAGAATTAACGAAACGACATTTAGGTTAAATAGAAGCAGACGACTTATATGTGTCAAATCATTATAATATGAAGTATAGATAACAAAGAACTCTCCGATTGGAGAATTTCATTCAGTGATAATAGAACACATATTTCGTTAAATGCTTGATTTCACAAGCTCAGTTATTAGATCATATCAATGTAAGACAGTTTACTATTCTATTCCACAACTTTTGCATCAGATGAAGTTCAGGGTACATTAAATTTATATTTGGGTTTGTAATTTGTTAAAGGTAATAAGTCAAAATTCGGAAAAAATTCAGTTTTGCTTAAGAATGAGATTTCCATGAATGCCAGATACAATGTATTATGTAATTTTTACAAAATTGATATCGCTAATTTAAAGTTTATATGTTCACAGTTGGATTTTGAAAAAAACTAAGAGACGACAATTCACTAAAAGCAATTAATAGAAAAATCAGAAAAGACAAGTAGAAATTACTTGAATGATGTTACTCTTTATAAAAGACAAAAATATATAGCAATACCAAATGAAATTGTGTGGAAAGCGTAAGCCTGAAATTGAAATATATCCAATAGTTTTTAGAAGTTTTATACCACTTCAATACAAAATTTTTATGTTAAGTTCATTGTAAACAAATGCTTAGGGTAGTCGATAATTTCATTATTTCAAAAATAAAAGGGTGCATAATGACAATGACATTGTTTATAAACAGCATAATTCCGCGTAAAGGAAGCAATTTAATTTCTGACGTCAATAACGATGAGCTTATTTCTGAGGTATTGTCCGTTAATTAAATCTTTTGTAATCGATTGTTGATTTGATCCAATTTGTTATTTCGATGGGAATTAGGATTCACTATTATTTGTCAGTGGATAAAAATTAGTTATTCATAGCTCTGCGCTTTATGCATAGTTCAACAAATTTTGGAAACATGATTAGAGGCAATCAAGTGGCAGTAATGAAAAACGTTTTCAGAATATATCTATTATATATATCCAAGCAGCACAAACATTTTTTAAAATTTATGATTGTTTCTATGAAAGATTTTAAAACGCTTATAACTAAATAAAAGCTAAATAATAAAAATATCTCAAATATGAATTTGCCCACCGTCGTATGTGTGGAAAAAGAACGTACGATTTGGGATGTTTTTGCTTCGGGTCGAGACGAGTTAAGTCAGTTTCTTAAATTTCCAGTTGAGTCGGTTTTCAAATTTTTGGTCTTGTTTAGTCACATAGATTTATCAATATCATAAATGTAAACTCACCATTAAATATTAGCAGGAACGTTTGGGTTCGGCCAAAAATTTGTAATTATAGTATATAGATTATCATAAGACAGGGAGAGGCTACAAACGTAATACAAATTACTTCCAGCAGTTTTATTTTAGTTATGATCAATTGCTATGGACAATATGACTCAAACCAATGAGCAAGAAAGAAATTTTTGTAAAAATGTTTTCAATCAAAAAATTATATATACTTTTTTCAATTAGGCAAGCATGCAATGTACTTTCAATATCAGAAAACTGTTAATGCATACATTTCTAGGAATTTAAGAAATCTTAGCCTTCTAAATGGCATATTTCTGCCATAAAAAGACATAAGCCTAAACATTTGCAATATATTATTTTGATGCATCTTAGTTATATGTTGCAAAAATTTATTTTGGCCTTTTAGGAATTTATAATTCAAATAGATAGTTGTTGGGCATTTGAAATGTATTTTTTTAATGAGCAAATGTCAGCACACTTTAATTTATCCTTTTTGTCGAACTTTGTTAAATGTGCTCGCCATACACTTAACAATTTCAGTGATTTTGTAATCTCAACTTGGAGGAAAATAATCTGTTCTTGCATGAAAGTTGCAGTGACTATTCCTCGCCATTGCATTACTGGAAGACTAATAAGTCCAAATATCTGAAATTGTACGCTGTTGCTCAGAGATTATAAGCTAAGTAGGCTACTTCTCCACAGCTTGAACCGGATTTCAGTGCTACTGGCCTCACTATTGTGGCAAAATGAAGCTAGATATGGCCATCTCCAGTTTTTGTATTGGAAATTTTAGTAAGTTGTTACAAGAATAGTCTAAGCTTTTCTAAAATTTGTAAAACATCATTCTATAATAAATTATTATTAATATTATTATATTAATTTATGTTACTGCATGTTTAATATTTCTTATAACATTAAAAATAGATTTATGTTAGCAATAAATTCATAACGTTGAAATTAAATCTATAAAATTAAAACTTGCAAAATCTGTTAGCAAATAAAATTTACAAAAATTGTGTATACATAAGCCAGTCAAAACCGAGTAAATTTTTTTGCATACTCTCTGATAGCCTGCTGAATTTCAGCAATTCTTACTGACCGGTTATAACCCTTTGGTTAGTCGTTGGGTCCTCACTTAAGTTGAAAATTAGGTTATCAAATTCAAAAGTTTTGCTACAAGCTGGAATTTTAATAGATCAAGCAATGGCCAGCATAATATTAAGTTGGCTAATTTGAGATATTCAGTGATGCCATCTTGTGATTAGATTTATAATTTAATATTAATTTATGCAATCTAGTGACATAACTTAAACTAATGACATAATAAGGATTTTCGACCAAAAAATAATAAATTACATCTGAGAAAAATTTGTTTGAAGTAATGGACTTTAGATGAGAACTCAACATAGTAAAAATTATGTTGTTTAATAAAAAATTATTACATATTATTTGAGAGATTCAATATTTAGTAAGTATTGCCAAATTTGTATTTACATCATAGAAGATCAAAAATTGTCAAATCATTACCGCATCAAATTCGGTTCAAATATATTTTCTAAGAGTGTGAACAAGAGCATTTTTGTAGACATTATATCTTTTGAATAAATAATATAGATACAGTGAAAATGATTGGTGAAAATGATAAGTGGCTAGCTTTTGTCAATGATAATTTTTAGGGATACCCTTTCTAAAGATTTGCAGCACATAGAAATGTTGTTGTGTGTCCTCTGCAAGTCTTCGTTTATTATGTAAACATGTAAACTAATGTAGTGTAAAATATATGGTCGAACGCTTGATAAATGTTCTCATTTTCGGTCCGAACAAAATAATTCCATCGTCTGCAATTATTGTGGCATTGATAAATCAATTATAACCGGAAGTGGCATCTGCAGAACTAATTATTAATTTAGAAAACTCTCTAGCATAAACAATAGGATTATTAAGCATAAAATCATGGTAATTTGACTTATTGAGAAAGTACACATTATGAAAACATACTTTTATTGTGCATGTAGTTATGCAGTTATAAATTCCTTTAAATGCAATAATGGGACATAGTGCGTATGAATATTGAATTAATAATATAGAACAGTTTGGTTAATGAATTTTTCAAATTGAAATCTTCATTAATTTAGTCAAGAACATTTGATATTCTTCGTAATGTACGTACCATAAGGATGTAATTCACCAGCAAATTCCTCTTTCGCAATGTAATCTAAAGGAACTGTTAAGCTTAAAGTACGAGTTTGTATATAAATAGTTTAAATGAATATATACATGCAAACAAAATTTAACTAAAAACTAGAAAAATATCTTTTTGCTAAAAAGTAATACTAAGGAAGCGCACAAATTTAGACTTGTTTTACTTTCATCTTTTAAATGAAAATTGTATTCTAAACATTAATTGTAGCATGAAATAATTAAGAATAAATGCATATTCGTCTGCCAATAAAGGGATATCTTTAATGACTCTAGATATTTTGCGAATATATAAAATTCGTTTATAATTATGTAGTAAGTTATATTTTAAAAGGGCATAACTTCGTTTCCAAGATTATTCTTCCTATGTGTAAGATTGACAAAAGCTTGTTAATGCTACTAAATGGGTTCTTCATTTGCACATGGTTGCATGTTTATAAATATTTTTTGTAATTATATAATAGCAACTTATTAGATATGAGAAATAAAAGAAATCAGTTTATTGGTTAGTGACAGATATTATTGTAGAAACGATTATAAATCACTTGCTATTTATGGACTGATTTATGCAATCATTTATTGTGAATAGCATCACGTTTTGGTTGAAAAAAGCATGAAATATTTATATTTCTAAGAAACTTTGCGTCACTAATTTATATATTGCACAATCATTAGACAATAACATGAGCCGAATAATATTGAATTTTTAAAGCAACTTTAAATTTTGTTTGTTAGATTCAAGTTTTGATTTGAACTTTAAACGAAGATACAATTTATATTCACCATTTCTATTCCGTTTTTGCCATGGACATTTTATTACATAATTTACGAAGAAATTTTACTCAGCCAAGTTTTGTTGAAAAGTAGTGGCGTAAAGGAAAGGATATTTGGATTCATATTTAAATTGAGAAAGTTAGAAATATTACCTGAATATGTAAAAGCAATAACGTCTACGCGCTAACTTAATATTCAAACGCAAATATTATGGAGCAGAACAAGGCAATTAGCACAGTTTAGACAAGTTCTGCACTTATGAATAAACAACATGTAGACTTTGTTTTGGAATCTATTCTTAGAAGTAGAGATATTTCACATACCAGTGCCAGCCAAATCAACGATAAGATAAGTAGGAATAAATATTTCTCCCCTATGATAATGCTAGTACTAAATTTAAAAAGAATTTTTCCACTCTAGGCAATTTTAGTAAGTTTCATATAGTGATACAAGGAGAACTTAGTATATGAAGGCTTCTTATGATAACTACGCATTTTCCATCACTTGGTATGGAAATTTTAAATTTTGATTTTTTTCAAAGCAATGCTGTTTATTGGAGTTGAAGGTGATGAGGAGGAAATGCAATTTAAATAACGCTACATTTAAAAATCCAGGTACGACAAATCTATTCCGGCTGGAGACCACGCAGAAGTTAATTTTACTGGCGATATTTTTGTGAGGGTGGGCATCATGCTTCATAATTAATGTATATTTTAAGTTCTCTTTATCGTCTTCGTCTGAGGAAATAATAGATCTACAGTTAGAATTCAACTAAAAAATTAAAACGAGATTAATTATTGCCACAGAACTTTCCCTAATCACTATTTTGTAAAGATTATATTCAGATTTAAGTATTATCATGTATTTGTTTATAAAGCCCAACATGTCTGCAAATCTGATTTAAGTGTGCGCTAACGAAGTAAGATGATATCGATTAATTAAATTTTTAGGAAGATATTGATAGATTGACAGAGTCAGCGAATTAGAATTAAATGCTATTTAATATCGAAAAATGCCACTTAAAATCATTTGTACCAGTTATCACTGCGATATTACTAGCTACACTTTATGCAGTACACCGTTAAAATGGGAAAACACTTTTTAATACCTAGGTGTTACCATAAGCGATGATTTTACAATCGATCTACACATCAATAAATAACATCAAATGCGTACCACAAATTAAGAATGATAAAGAATGTTTTATCCGAAACTCCACTTCTTAAGATTAAGCTTATTGCAAACCTAATATTATGCAGACCAATTTTAGATTATGCAGCTGACGTTTGGGATTCACATCTAGAAAAAATATCTCGCAGTTGTAGGGCATTCATAGGCAAGCAGCTAGATTTATTTGTAATGTTAGAGTAAGAAACGAAAACCTTGCCATCAAAAGAGATAGTTGAGATTTGTCTAGTTTTCAATATTGAAGAAAAAACTCGTATTAAACGGATGCGAGATATATTGACTAATGCGATGTGCATTCCGCTATTGCAAAAGCTTTAGCAATTTATCAGCTTCTGTCCCTTATAACATCAGGTCCGTTTCACAAGATTTACCTTTAACACAAATTGCTAATTGCGCTTTCCTACCACATGAGAGCTGAGTTCTTCCAATTATAGATAATAGACGTGATGCTGATGGTCTTCACTTGGTCAAAAATTGGGTCAAAAGGAGTTAACAAAACCAAGAACAAGAACAAAACCTAGAAATAAAAACAAATTCCTGATAACTTGTAAAATATATTTTTCTTTATAAGCTTGAAATCTTAAAAAATCTTGAAATCTTAAAAAATGTCGAGCCATTGTAAGTTAATCTTCATAAAGCTTTCAACATTTAGCTTGGAAAATTGTGCAAGAAACAGATAGGATTTTGTTAATAAAACAACATCAATTCCATGTACATATACTTTTGGAAAGGCCTAATTGAAAACTTCTACTTTTCGAGATTTTCATTGCTCAAGATCACTTAAATATAATTATATTCTATTAAATGAAATTCTCCTTTAATTCTTAAAAGAGTACATACAATTTGGATGCACTGTATATTGTTACTTGCAATGCATAATATATGCATTCTATTCTATGCAGTGGTATTATGAAAGTTCAGAATTTTCTTAGGGTTAAGATATCCTTAGTTGCACAAAATTAGCAAATAATTGAATATTGTCTAACCTTACAATTTAGCAAAACATGAACATATAATGAATTATTTTACATAATGATGTCTTTTGCCTTAAAGTTTTGATTACTTCAGACAGAAAATATTTGCAATTTTGTACTCAATTTTATTAAAATATTATTAAGATATATAGTATTAAAACCTGAACATATCCATTAAACACGCTTAGTTGTAAGAACAGATAGATATGGGCAAAATTAATAAGCTAAAATTCTAATTTAATATCATAGCAATAAAGAAATTGTGTAACAGATAAATAACAGATGTTGATGTATAGGTTGAATGCGAGTTAAACATTATTGTGAGGAATTGGAAGAAAGAAAAGGTCGAATGCATAATTTTGATTAAAAAATTAATTAAAAATTGATTTAAAAGCCATTTATATTGACCAAAAATTCTATGATGTATAAGATATAAACTGTATTTGTTAAAAGCACCATTTTAATATTTATTATAAATTAATTTTAGGCGAAGTGTAGCCGTGAAGAAAATGTGTCAATTGTGGTCATAAATTGCCTAAAACCATTTTAAATTTTTAATTAGATATTCTTTGTCGAGAGAAATAATCTACTTGGTTATAACAGTTCTTTCAAATGCTTTGTTATTCTAAACATATTGCTGTCTGATGTTAATGATTTAATTATATGTGTGATTGTGATCGAAGTGTTTATCCATTCATAGTCGATAATATAGTGCGGATCACAATTCAAATACCTCACAGAATTTTCCTAATAGCAATGATATTTTCCGAAAATTACTCTGCACATTTCCAATATATCGCATTTCAATATTGACAAAATCTGATACATATATGGATATCCTTAATGCATATATATATGCATTAAGGATATCCAATTCTTCATTACTCCTCCACATCACCAGACCGAAACATCCGACACGGAATTTGAAAATTCCTGTACAAAATGGCAGTTAGTTAATTAAAGATGAATGATTTCTTGTGTGTTTTTAAAAAAATTGATATAATTGATTTTACCATAATCTTCAAAGTATTTTATAAAAGTCTCAATCAAGTAATTTATGTATTGCATATGTTAGAATTAAATTTTAAATTTATTCAACTTCTAGCAATTTAGACAAATTAACTTTATTTTCATTACTTTCTGCAATCATCTTGATCAATTTTCTTAAAAATCAATATAACTATGATTTAAAAGTGTTTACTGTAAAATAGTACTTAGATTAAATACATAGAGTTTTTAATAGGATGGTTATACTTTTCAGTTATCGTATTATCTACATCTGCTTGTCATTCACTCGTTGCAAATAATACATTTTTGTTCATTCTTCAATAATTGGATTAATGCTGTCTTAAACATAATTAATTCAGGCCATTTTTTTATTAATTATATATTTAAGACAACACATATTTATTAATTTTTGCAGTGTTTCATGACTAATTGAAATTTGCTGTTCTGGAATAAGTTTTATAATGTGATCAATTGTCATTTTTACTGGGATGTTTGTAAACAAAGACTTAACATCATAACTAACGAGAAATTTATCTTCTATATATGAATCAAAAGAGTTTGATTATTTGGAGAGAAATTCAGGGGTGTCATTCAAGTTGTACTTGGTTGGAATATAAGGTTTTAGTAACTTGTCAAGCCATTTTGTCATATTTACATTTTGAAAATTCATTGTTGATAGCATAGGTCTCATTGGAGGATTCGTTACATCTTTCTGAATTTTCGGGAGACCATATAGTCGACAGTGTTGTGAACCTGTACTTCTGAATTTTTCATAAAGTTCTTTGCTGAATTCTCCATTCTTTTTCATTTCTAGGAGTTTTTTTATTAAATTTCTCTTCTTCTTTCATAAATTTTGATGAAATATTAGTGTTACATTCACTTTCAAATATTGTTTTGTCATCTAAAATTGCTTCCATCTTAGTTGTGTACATCGACTTATCCATTACTATAATTCCATTACCTTTATCAGATTTGGATATATATATTGAGTTATTTGAAGAAAGTTCTTTTAATCCTTTCACTGCGTTTCATGAATTTTCAGAAATTCTCAATGGGTGATGTATTATCATGTCTTTGAAGAGTAAAACCTATCGTACAGCTGGCACCATTATTTTATGCACTCTGTGACTATGATCGAATATCGCAGTAAAATAAAATGTTTTTTCAGACATGTGGACTGAAGTCGAATTTCGCAGTCAGACATAATGTTGGCCGGGTGACTAAAGTCGAATTTCGCAGTGAAAGAGTTAAGGATCTAATTGGAGTTTTTGCATTCTTGGTATTTGAGGTTGTTTAAGATAACTGTCTAGGAGTTTTTGGATATATCTACCCAGTTTTCACAATCATTTGATATTTTTTCATTGTGAATTAGATTATAGTTCTCCGTCAATTCTGGCTTTAATTTCATTAAATTTGCTAGGCCAGCTCAGGTTCATTCCAAATGATAGTGCAGTTTCTTCATCTTATATATATATATATATATATATATATATATNATAAGTCCCAATGAGGGGCGTAGCTTTATCATGGGCATTCGGGCTTGGCTACAGTATTGAGTAAAAAATTATAAAAGTAAAAATCACAATTCTGGATGCTGATGAAATTGTCCAAATTGCTAAAAATTATATTGAAAATATACATTTATGTATATATATATATATATATATATATGAATGCATTCAGTTTTACAAATATAAGCTGTCACATGTAAATTTTCAAAGTATATGTAGAATATATAATTCAGCTGTACGTCGGTTGTACGTATTTTTTTACTGATGTATTCGCAAAATGTACAAATGACTGTTGATTTTAAAAAAATTGAAAGAGAGTATGAAAAAATTAGGATTTCAGAAAAGAGCCAGCTGTCTAGTGGAATTTCGAAAAAGCACATGTACGCTCCACGTCATTTTTCTAGATATTTAATAGATATAACAATAAAGTGATGTTTAGTACAAACCACAGTGGGATTCTTGATCACCGCAAATTATTAATTAAATTGATTTTTTACTCTGTTATTTAATGATTCAGATGTTTTGCTAAAAATATGGAAAATTCGAACTGAATTTTTGTAAAGAAAGTAATCGATAAGCTACTTTTTCAAAAATCCGTTTTGTGGAACAGCTTTTCTGTAAAACGCTACCAAAAAAATTGGTTTCAAATATTTAGTGATTAATTGCATTCCATAATTTTGCTTGAATTCTTATAAATATTTAGTAAAATATTACGCAGAATTTATTATCAACCTCGAATTGTTATGATAGTAGCAACCATGGAATTGATTAGTGTTAATACCAACTTAGAAAAACGTACAGATGGAAATGGGAAGAGGAAATTAACGTGCTTTTTTAATTAGTGAGCAACAATTCTCTTCACGGTCTATCAATTTCGGACAAAGCAGTTTACTATCAGTCGATCTCTTTAAATCGCACTCTACTGAAATTCATCAATTAACAACTATACCATTCTGCAAATATTTCAAAGTCTAGTATTTGCAAATTATTCATTTGCTTAATTCACAAAAAGTGCATCGTTATAAAATTTTAACGTCCTATTCGTTTGAAACTGTTCACTTGAAATAAAACGATTCTATTGTTGGATGGTGATACTGTCGGTGGCACTGACAGATAACTTTTTTGTTCAAGTGAATCACGTCATATTAGAACTACTAAATTTGGATCGCATTCAAATAGTTCCACAAATTCTAAACGAATTACTAGAGTTATCAAAATTTAAGATAACTTATTTACTTTAGTAACATTTGTCTACGTTCACATTTTACAGAAAACAATTTGAACATTCCAAATGAATTTAAAACAATATTCACCGTAGTATGTAGAATCAATTAAATCAAGATTTCTTCTGACGAAATATGTACATGAATTATCCAATGCATTTCATGTAATAGTTACCACAATTCGGAAAACACACAATATCATTCTAGCATACAAAAATTTTTACTCTTTGGAAAAAAAATGCTTACATTTTTGTAAACTTAATATATCAATTGTCAATTTTTTTACAAAATGTCCTTTTCAAAAAAGTTATTATTATTCTAAATTGTGCTTTTTGCTAGGTACTTTTACCGAGAGCCATATGAAAAAATACTGTACTCGGAAACGTATATTTTTTGAACAGGTGGTAATTTATTTCAGATACTTCCACTTTTTTGGAAAACCCGTAATGTAGACATTAGTAAATTTTAATAGTGGTGGAATTGAATTTTGGCTAAGGCAAATTACTTTTATTACCCAGCATATTAATTACGAGGAAGACTTTTATTGCTTAAGTAATAAAATTTACGGAGATTTTTCTGAAATTTTGATTTTAAGAGCAAATGCCCCCCACTTCCGCCACCACTGTCGATTTTCACAGGATTAAAGAGTTCTCATCTTAGCAGGGGCCCATGGATAAAGATTTAGGTTTTGCTTCCTAAGCAAATTCTGTGGTCCACTTCATCTATCAGGAAGAACTTAGATTAGCCATGACAATCTTTTTTTACTTACATGTAACATTGACTTTGGCCCTAGCGTGCTCAGCGTGACCTTAAAGATAAAAAAGTTTTTTGCATATTTTATAATACTTTTCTCAAGCTTATTCAAAATTTGCAATCTTAGAATATTGCCATTTTATTGGTGAATGGACTTCCATGTAATGATGAAAATTTATTAAAAATTATTCTCTACTTGAAAGTGTTAACTATGTTCCAATGAAAATTTCGACATCTTAAAGAAATTATGTCCAGAAAATCAGAAGTCCATTAGAGTACAATTAATCTCAACTGATTTTTTTTTCTTCACATTCGACCACGACAGCGCTTTTTAAGCGCGTCTTGTGCAAAGTCAGTGTCGTGGGCCGACAACGTGTCGCACAGAGGCGGGGTTTTAAGGCGCAATTGAAAAAAGAAATACTCCCGGTGCTTTAATATTTCAAGTACTTTTATTAGTTCATCAATTATGAGCATTTAGAATGCATAGAATAAATTTTCATAAATTTGAAAATTTTTGTGGAAAGCTTTAGGGTTAACAAAATTAACCCAATATGTAAAATACTTTTCCCTCTTATATTTTCTTTATTCGTAATTAAGTTGACGATTCGAATTTTGAGTAACAGAATACTTGAATTATTATTCTAATAAACATATTATTGATGTTGTTCAATTTTTAGTACATTTGCTAATACTTCATTTCCAATTTTAAAAATGAAGCTACTTCGCATGTATTGCAACAAGGAGAATTTCATCATTGCTGTGAAATTATGGATTGAATCATATTTGTCATATACTTTATAAGTTTTAATAATCTTTTAGATTCGACAGGTCTAAATTAAAATGTGGACGCATTTTCCATTTTAGCTGAAATTGAATATATTCTAGTCTAAATATAAATTTATAAATTAATAACTTGTCAATTTCGAAGTGAAAAATTAACACACGTTTTCTAATTTTGCTTTATAGTTAAATTAAATAAAGAAAATAAGTCTAGCTAATTTCGCGGTTGACCTTTACGTTTAAAATGCTATTAATTTTAACGATCAATTGCAGTTTTGATATGTAATTGAGGGAGATGCTAGTGTCAAATTGAATTGATTGCACTTTGAGAATCCTTTGTCAAACATTAGTTGGTCCCAAACAACATCAGGTTTCAAAGTTAAATGAAGACTGAAGTATGCTTAGAGATATGTTGACATTGTAAGGATACATCATAGCTGGACGCATGTTAGGTTGACAGAGAAAACCAAATTTGCATTTACGTTTTTAAATTCATTTACAGCTTAACTAAAATTTCTACAGTATTAGCCTTTGTATAATTTAGGAAATGAAAAAAATTTTGTCATTTTACTTACTGCACAGGAAACTTTTTAGCGGAAACAGATTTTACTGCAGCGGTCACACCTATGCCCGACACTAAAAAGCACAAATTTATCAGTTCAAGCCAGAAAAGAGTTTCGATAATATTTTTTATATTTCTACTGATCCAATGCATCATATGCAGAATTCATTTTCTCTATTTCATTAATAATGGTGTAAGATTATGGTAGAAACTCAATGTTTTCTGTTTTTATATATCAATTCATGCATATTGAAACTTACTTCTAAGTAGCAAAAATAGTGATATGTAATAAGTTTAACAAAGGAAATTTTTGGAGACCGAGAGCATAAGTGTGAAAAATAAGATTGCATGCTTCTACAATCGTTGAGTATAAATTTATACATAGACTTGTAGACCTCAGTTATCATTAGTCAAAGAATGATTTCAAAAGTAATCATCGCATTTAATAATATTCAAACAGTAGTGTACGATTTTTTGTATCTAACAGATTTGTAACTGTAATTGGTAAATAACTTAAAATAGTTCAATCAGTAACAAAATCCCCTTGCAGTCTATTTGAAGCTAGCTGTAATTTTATTTAAATTTTTCATGCATTTGAGGGTTAAGTGCTTTTAGCACCAAAATTTTTGCAACGCTATTAAGGCAGTACTTGGTTACAAACTTTATGCAAAGAAATAAAAGATTATAGTGAATATTTCTAAAACTTGAAGACTGTTATACTGATGCACACCTTACTTTCGATTACATTTGTAAATAAGTAATGTAGCCTAACGAGCTGAGATAAAAATACTTATGAAAAAAATGAGTTTATCACAAAAATTCAAAACTTACAAAAGATGAAGACTAGAGTCAGATCACTGAATTGCAGTAATCACCAACTCCTTGAAGAACATGAACTGTAGCAAACCTTAATATATTCTTGACAAAGAATAAAGAGTGTCCAATACGAAAGCAGTCGTCCTCTTTTAGTTTATTGAAATATATTTGATGTAATTTAATTAATTTCATCAAAATCTATTACGACATTTCATACTGCATAGGTGTAAGCCGGTCAGGTCAACCTTCGTGGCCGGCCGGGTCAGATCAGTATTATATTACCGGGCGGTTTTAACCGGTCCAAAAACGGGCAAATTTAGGCTGAGTGAAGGATAAAGTTTTAGTTTTTATTATTTTGTGAAAACCCTAAATTTTTAGGTTAAACGCCAAAATTTCAAAATTCTATGCAGCTGGTTAAAAATTGGAAATTGGATTTTGCTTGTTTTTATTTTATTAGTAATAGTCATAATTGTATCAATGGTTTAGGTTTTTTTTGTGCGCTGTGCTTTTTCAAATTACAATTAAAAAAAGATAAGATTTTCGTTATTGAGATTGATTTTTAATAAAAATGGGATCTCAATTTGTATATAAAGGTGTTGTACATCTGATTTTTTTATTATCTCCGGAAATTCGTTTTCAACTATGAATTGATAAAATGCAAATGATAGATGTTTGCCAAATATATGAAAAAAAATCTTAATTATGAAGAAAGGTAAATGGGTTGAATCTGAAGATTTATTAAAGTCTAGATTTCTAATTATTTTAAGAAAACTTAAATTGCAACGTCGACTTACAATTTCATTGACTAAGTTCTGATAGAGGTATTTTAGGAAAATGAAGTTACCTAATTCTATAAATTTAAATATTTCTATTTCGATTCTCTTTCCAAAACAACTCGTCATATTGAATACTCTGCTGACATTCTTCAAGCTAATACAAAACCTACCACCATATAATATGATTAAACTATCGGGAAATACTCATAAAAAAAATTCAAGATCGAAACTTTTCAATTGTACGTATAAGAAAAATGTTTAATAAAATCCTTCATTGATGTCGCCCTTCGAACTTGGAATTCCCTACCTAAAAAATTAAAGTCATTGATAAAATATAATCCTTTAAAAGACATTTAAAAATTTTGTTTAAGTAAAAATATATTTCTGGTAAATCATTGCTAGAATACAAACTGTATAAGGATGACTATGCGAGAAACTCGTTATTAAAATATTACTATAGTAATTTATTAATAGCCTGGAAGATTTGTTTTTTGTAGTTTATGTAATTTATGTATATGTGTTGAGTGAATTTTTTGATGCTATTCAGATAAATTATCAGTTATTTAAATGCCAACATTTATCTTATCCTATTTTATTTAACATGTTTTAAGTATATTATAATATATGCTAGTACTTGCAAGTTGGATTTGTGAGATGAATTCACATTTGAGAATTTCAGATTAAATTCCAGTCCTGTTCTCAAATTCAATTGAACTACAATCTCACTTCTAGCTCTTAAATTTAATTTTATATTCATTATATATATATATATATATATATATATATATATATATATATATATATATAGCATTTTCTCATGTATATATTTAAATCAACAATTTTCCAATCGGTTTACACCTATTGTACACTGTAGGAATGGCCGTCTGTATACGATATGTAAAACGGAATTTTGGCTAAGCATTCAGTAAAATCCAAATTAAGACCAAAACAATGAATAGTCTCAGAAATAAGCGTACGCATTTAAGGGTTAAGAAAGAATATCCTGGTAAATATTTTTTACAGAGGAAATTTGGTGTAAATAAACGCGTTAGGGTTAACATCCAGACAGATATTTTCAATTAAGCAACAAAGAAAGGGAACCAATGACATGACTAAGCTAAAAACAAAATTCTTTATCGGGCCCATTACGTCATTGCCTAAAATCAAGAATGTTGATATTTATGAAGTTTCGCTCGATGAGATTTTGATTGTCAATGATTCTTCATTGTTGGTATAGAATTTAACAACAGTTTAAAGTTTGAAAAGGCATTACCGTCCAAACCAGTCACATAATTGAATATTGCGCTTTTTGAACAATTTCTCATAATCAAATATTATATTTAGATATTAATTATGCATTGGTCTCTTAATTATTAATTAAAAAGTAAGAATGTGAAATAGAGTTATCATTAATATATACTTATGAGCAGTTACACATAGTTATTGTTTTCCCAAATTCTCAAAAATTGTTTGCCATGACTTAAGGGATATTTTAAATAACGATTCAGGAATTCTAAATAAATCTGAATTTTAAACCTGAATTTACAAATTTGATTTTTGCTTAATTTTCAACAAAGGTGAATTTGTAAACTTTATAAATTAGTTTCTTGTCCTGCGAGTTTAGGTAAACAAGATTTCATGACTCGTTTAAATAAATAAATTGAATGATCACTGAAATTCCATTTCGATCGGCATTTTATACTTTATTAAAGGCGTTAAGAATACAGAAATCGATCGTGATTCAGTTCATGGAAATTAATGAAATTGATTAAGCCAATCTAAAGTCCATTTTGCAAATTTTATCAATGGAAATGCAATTGAGGTCATTTGAGTTAAAAATATTTGTAATCAATTTCCTTATATTTGCAATTTATGTCATTAATTCTATATTATATTAATCTAAAAAACAATAAAATTTATATATATATATACATATATATATATTTGGGCCATATTAAACAAGGTGAAAATTATGTTCTTGCCATTTTGAATGATTAAATTAAAGGCGGCTAAGCCGGCTGGCGCCCAGCTTTACCTCAAAGTAATCGAATTCTTACCAAGTTTGAATGTGATAGAAATAGATGCAAATAAGCATATATATATCGGCTTATAAATTTATGCCAATCTATATAAATACAATTACAAAGATATATGTATAATTTCACGTAGTATATACATGCAATATATATATATATATATATATATATATATATATCTTGCCTTCATATTTATCAGAGATTAGTAGTGAGTTGTGATCCAAGCAAAACTGAATGGGAAGTAATTCGTAAATGATATGCTTGAAGCAACTTTCAAATGACCTTGATTCAAACCTCTTAAGTTAAGAACTTTGCAAAACACTTGCATTCAGATCATTTCTTAGTTCTAGTGTACCCTAGAAATGAAAAATGTGTCTGAGTTTGAGGTAGACAGGTGCAAAAAGTGTACTTGGTAATAACTAATTGCTTATCTTTACATCAGATTTGCAAATTTGATCTGAATCTTCTTGGAATTAATATATCGGCTCACTTGCAAGTACTTGTCGTAATCAATCATCTTAATATATTTAGAGTTTGGTTGCATATCCAAAGATATTTAGCAGATAGTTCTTGCTACGTAATAAGATTCATTTGTTCATTTATGTATTCCTACATATAGGCAAAATTACTTTCTGTTACACAGCAAAATCCAACACAAATAGTGAGTTTTTGGGATCGACATCCACTATGGAAACCTCCAATCTTTATTAATATTTTACTTCAATCAATCATTTTGAATTAAAAACTTGAAATAGAATACCGCAGTAAATACAAGTAGTTTTTGTAGCTTTAAGTGTTCGTTTGTGTTTTTGAGGCACACCTAACATGAAAGCAATATACTGACGAAATACGCTAGATGTTAGAATTCTTATTGAATGCGTATTTGTTTATGAAATTAAATCAATTCAGCTTTTACTTCATTAAAGACAAAGTTTTTAAGAAGTTAATTTAGGACTGCCGAGATTTTCTCTGCTATGATGTAACTTTGTATTTTTTAAAAACTAATTGATTCTTAGAATTCAAATAAGAAAATGTAGCTTTGTTTTAAAAGCTTTTGTTAGGACTACAGTTCAATTAACAGAAATAACGCATCTTTGTACATTTACCATTTAGCAATTATTATCATTAAAAATATATTATCGCAATCAACGAAGATAATTCCATCAGTATTTCGTAATTATGTCGCCCAAAAGAAAAAGCACTTTACTATTAAAAGCATTTTCATTGCAAGAAATGAAATTCAAGTCAAATGGATTTTTAAAATTTTATCAATTGGAGAGTAGCACTTACACCGGAAATTACTGTCCATTATCACAAAGCCTACCTCTTACTAATACTAATAGTTTTCCAATTTTCGTATTTCTTATTAATTATATTCTCACAAATTATAATTCTCTTAGTGACATATACATCATTTAATAACAATACTTTCTGAATGCTACAGATTAGAAAATCGATAAATATTTCAAACAATTTCTTGGACAATGACGACTTTTATCTTCTTATGATATAGTACTTGCACAGTTAATTAAATCTGCCACTAGCTACAAATTTGAAGATTGATGGCTGAGAACAATTATAGCTAGCTCTGAAAATGAATATTTATATCCTGATAGTTTAAATATAAATACTTGTGTGCATGTGTATTCCTAAAATCTAATTTTGTAGTACCATAGGACTTTGTCTGGAGGGCGTAAACCTCATGGTGTAAATTATATTTCGTTGACAAAATATACAACACTATACGAAGAATATTATACAAACTAAGTCTAATCATAATAAATTATCATCATTAGTTACTATCTTTCGATATAAGATTAATAATATTTCTGATCATTTTCTCATCAAAGAGCTTCTAATTATTTATTAAATTGTATTGATAGTGCATAATGCCCAAAAGAACGCATTGCTGCTTGGAATTATTTCTAATTTATTACAAGCCAATAATGGATATTATCTATAATTGCTTTGCTAAGCTTTTCCTTCAGATCATGTGTGAAGATAATCATGTTCTTAAATCAGCTATTCCAAAAATATAATCTTACTGTGATGCCCACTTGCGCTCTCAATTACAACCACTATAGTGAAAAGTAGATCTCAGTTAAATTAAGTTTATTCCCAAATAAGATTTGAAGAAATTCTTCTAATTAATATCCTAACATTAATTTTGTTAATGTTTATTTATCCGTTTTTAATTAAAAGTTTATAATTATTATTTATTATTTTTAGTTTTGTTATTGAGTTTTTGAGGCTCGCGTCAAGTTGGAAACCTAACCTGCGAGTTCAAGTCCACTACATTATATTTAGGCTATTTTTCAATTTAGTCTAATCTATATAACTGCAGTTATATGCACATGTGTTATCGTACATAAATGTACGACAGAAATAAAAATATTAAACTAAATGAGAGAAACTAAGCCTAGTGGTTTACAATTTGAGATATATAGTGATAGGTTGATGAATTTGTCAACATCAAATGCAAAAATATATCGTGTTGGTTTCGAGTACTCGAAATGTCGAGTTAAGTTTTTGGATTTCGAGTCGAGTTCGAGTACTCGCAAGGACCTAATTTATATGATACATGTAGTAATGTTGTCTATTCCCTTTTCTTTGCAACTTTGCTTTCATGTGCAGGACTTAGAACAAAGAGACA
>CABFPE010000163.1:78562-88811 GCA_900660155.1 Hofstenia miamia | reverse complement strand
CAACCTCAACAGACGAAGAGGCTCGGCTAGATATCAAAGCAAATGGCCTTTGGGGAACATCTTTTGAAAGAACATTTTTTGATGTGAAGGTTTTCAACCCCCTCTCAAAGAGTTGCCCAAAAAAGATAAAAGATGCATATGGATATCACGAGGGGCTCAAAAAGTCAAAATATGAAGAACGAATCATCAATGTTGAGCATAGCTCCTTCACTGCCTTGATATTTGCGACGACTGGAGGATGCAGCCGCTCAACTCATAAGACCATTAAGAAAATTCCTCTGAAAGTAGCTGAGAAGAGGAAGGAGTCCTACTCAGATGTAATCAGGCATCTCAGAACTGAAATCAGTTTTGCACTTCTGAGAAGCACAATATTGTGTCTGCGTGGTTCGAGAGCGCTCAAAGAAAGCATTCCAATGGAAAACTCCATTGCTGCCGTGTGCACCGAAACGAGGATTATATAACATAAATCGTTAGCAAATTAACATATGCACCAACTGTATTTACGGAGAAAAGTTTGAAAAATATTGAATAGTGTACCAACAATCAGTGATGTTATTAAAATTAGAGTAAGACGCGAATTCTTAAAAATTTTAAATAATCCTAATCACTGTTTAAGTGAGATGCTAACTAATATGAACAAAATTAAATGCGAATGAATAAAAAGCTATCGCTCACCTTTTTGTAGATTTGTTAATTATTGTAATATTGATTTTGTAAATTACATAAATGTTTTGTTAAAAAAAAAAAAACTTTATAAGATATCGTAATTTATGCATTTGCATAATTAATTTTGAGCGAAATTTGTTCAATACACCATTTTTTGCAGGATCGACTTCACAAATTGGGCGAAAAGCTAGCCATCTTTTTATTAAATTCAATATATTTTATTAGTCAGTATACAATAGATTATTTACGTTATATTTTTCACCTTGTTTGTAATTTATATTTCAGCTGTCCTCTAACATTCAAGAATTCTTGAAAAAGGAGCAAAGAAAATCATCTTAAGTAAATTTGTAAAATTGACGTATTTACTGAATTTGAATCTTTGGCTAATTTAAGTAAGAATCAATTTTCTGAACAGATACATTCACAACTGACAGGAATCATGCACAAGTACGTAAACAATCCTATGAATTATAAACATGATAAAAGAATTCAAAAACTGAACGATTTCTTAAATAAACATCAACTAAAGTCTGTACCATTTGATAAAGGAATTGGTATTACAATCATGAAAAATGAAGATTATACTGATAAAATGCTTGCTACCGTGAAAGGAAAGAAATTTGAAAAGATTATAATGCACTAAAACGCACACAATGAAAAAAAAGGAAAAACAATTATAATTTCTTAAATGTTAAAATAATGAGGGACCCAACATCATTTATAACTGGAATATACAAGAAACTATCAGATACCGGCCTATTCCTTAATTTTAATTCAAATTGTCCAAGATCTTTCAAAATATCCTTAATTAAAGGATCAATACATAGGATATTCGATATTGCAAGTTCTTATGACAAGTAATTTATTGACTCATAACGGCAGATATGTAATACAAATACAAATACTGAGTCCATTTGTTAACAAAAATCGACTAATTAAATTTAGACAGTACAAATCGTTCTATTTGGGTTTTGATTTGCTGCTACCTTAGGTAAACAGTTCTAGTGATCTATGTACAGAATAACATACATTAAGAAATTATCAAATTGAAGGCAGACTTGAGAAAAATGAATATCCAAACAATGTTATTGATAAATATATCAAAGAAGCAATTTCAGAAATAGTCACGAATGACAAAGAAAAAAAGTATTCACAAAACTTTGAACATGTATTTAAAATCCACAATCGAGGAATACATACAACAAATCTAATACATCAAATGAGAAAGATCGAATTAATTAAAGAAAGTAAGATTTGTTTACAAGATCCACAAACTTAATGCAAAGCTTGGTGTTAAATCAACAACTAGCATGTCCGATAAATCTAATGTAATTTATAAGATTCAGTGCACCTGTGGTGAGGATTATATTGGAAATTGTACTCGGCAACTAAGCAGAAGAACAAAAGAACATGAAACTAATTCAACCATTTCAAAACACCTAAAAAATTGTGGACTAAGTTATGATGTAAAAGTTTTAAAGAATACCGATGCAAAATATCTTAAAATCACTGAAAGCATTCTAATAAGATCATTTCAACCAAGTCTAAATACGAAAGAAGATTATATACATAAACTATTGTTACCAATAATTAAGATTTAGTGAAATTAAATATTATTATAAAATCAAGTAAATTTAGAGGGAATTATTTGTAAAACTGACGATGACTTTGTAAGTCGAAATACAGTTAAATGTTTTTGTTAAAATTATCAAAAATCCTTAAAAATGCTCAATTATTTATTCAAGAAACTACTGAAAGAAAACTTGTTAGCTAAGCAATATAAATTAGGAACATCTAAACAGCTAAACACATAGCGAAATGAGATTTAGGATTTTTATATTTTTATTTGTACATATATTACTGTTTTTTAAGTGTTGTGATTTTTATAGTTTTTATTTGAATTAGATGTAGCTTAGTTTGTAGTTGTACAATTGTATTAGTTTTTTGCATTTTTGTAAATATTCTTATGCGCAATATGTATATGAAATTTTATTAAAAATATTTTGATATTTTTAAATTAACATCTAATTACAACGCGTGTCTTACTGGTATTAGATCAAATTTAAATGTTCGGTTTCAGAGGACTAAAATGTTTCTGAAAAACAGGTACGGTCTTAGAAAATTTCGAACGGTGTGTTCAAATTTTTTTCCTAAACATTACGAAATCTAATCATATATTGCAAAAAATCAATGATTTATGAGGTTTATATTTATAAGCAAGTCTTTTTAAGACATACTTTATTGTTGGGAGTGCAGAAATCTTTTGGGAAAGATGGTTTCCATCGTACGAAAAACACTAAAAATTATTTTTTATAGCAATAATCACACAAAAAGTTTGCAATTTCGTATAATGCTTACACCATTTTTGAAAGGGTGAGCCCCTCCAAAACCGCGCCTGCTGAAATACTAATGCGGAATTAACCATTTTACAATTTTATTAGTACTGTTATCCATTTCTCCGTTTGTTAGCAAAAATTTTTAAATAAATGCTAAATTAAATTTGGATTTAGTTCCTTTGCTTGATTCGGTAATTTGTGTAGCTATTATGCAATAGTTTGGAGAGCATGCAGTTTTCGTAAAAAATTGAAAATTTACAAACATTCATTAAATATATGGATGATATTTGCACTGAAGACTAATTAGGATATATCACCATAGAAACATACAAAATCAATTTGCAATTCTGTCTAACTGCGAAACTATGTACACAATTAAAAGCAAACGTATAGAGCAGTGGACAACCAACTGCAACCCCTTCGACACGAGGACACCACTGTAGTATTTTCCATAATAGTACTTATCAAAATATACAAACTAAGAGCAACTACGCATCATCTCCGAATTACTGGTCTAATACTCAAATAAATACACTTGTGCGCACAGTGGTGTAAAAAGGTATTTAGAATTAATTTCCACCGGAAAATGCTGCGGATGCAGCGTTTTTGGCGGCTGAACCAGCAGCTCGCTGAACGTGTTGATTTCTCATCATGTTGCTGCTGAATTCCTGTTGTGCCTTTTCAAATGTAGCACCAGTAGTTTTATAAAGGGCGTGCACACGCTGAAGGAGAAAACCCATTGCAATAGCACACCTAAAAATATCAAATTTAAAAATGCGAAATATACCTTTTGCATAATAACACTGTTGGTATAAATTAGAATGATTTTGAGTGCACACCTGATCAATTCAAAGTCGCTGATTGCAAATATCACAAATATTGTGAACTTCATTTATATATTTTCATTAAAATGTGCATTATTAATTATATTGTTCCGGCCATATTAAACGGAAATAATAGACTATGTCACGGAGAAATAAAAGGTTACACATATTTTATGATTGGTGCCAAAATTGAGGATTGACAAAAACCCACTTGAGTTTTTGGGTGGGCATTAGGGTTCTAATATAAAGCATACTCTACTAAAAACCTAGAAAAGTTATAAACCGTTGTTGAACAAAAGATGGGTTACCATATTCTAAATCCTGTATAGTTTAGAGTAATAAATAAAATAAAATATTTAAAACTTATTAATAGCAAAGAGTAGCTATTACAAGGGCCTAAGTATTGTTGTTGAATATAAACGTATTGCATGGGTACCAGCCAATAGTTGTGTTAATTACACTACAAATCTTCAGTTATATATAATATATTGAACTAATATCAATAGTTGATTTATTGATTCACAATAAACACAAACATTTGCTAAACGTTAAAACAATTTTAAAAGTCAGAAAAATTAGAGTGAGCCAGGGTTGACATGGGGTGTTTTAAACAGTGCTTTAAACAAGTGTTTTTGGCTTGTTTTTTTAATGCTTTTTTATAGCTAGATACAATGAAAATGTGTGCAATTTCAGATAAAAACATGTCTTCAGTTGGAAGGAAGTTAGACCCAATTTGGACAGAGTTTGAGAGAATTGCGCCAAATAAAGCTGGTTGTCGGCATTGCTCTTATGAAAGTGCCTAGCTTGTAGACAGAATGCGAAAGCATTTCGCTAAAATTCATTCAAAACGTTCTGATGATGAAGCACCCGCTTCAACAAGTGGATTCTCGGGAGCGTCAACATCTGCACCTTCGGCACCAAACCAACCCAAAATAACTCAATACACTGTTTCAACGAATTCTCAACGGAAAGAAGTTTGATAAAGACATCGGATGTTTTTTTCGCCAACAACAATTCCTTCAGACTTGTGGAATCTCCTTATTTTAAAGTAAGTTTAAATTTTTTTGTCACTTTACTAATTCATTTTTTAAATGTTTCAATGTAATGGGTTTAATATGTTATTTAATAAATAAATTAATTCATTGGCGTGTTTAGAAGCTAGTACATCCTAGATATACACCACCGTCTAGGCGACAACTAGGAGGCGAAATTCTTGATATTTATGACGAAAAACAACAATGTGCAAAAAGGCAACTTTCGGAAAACCTTGTTACCATGAGAATCGGTGGGTGGTCGGGCAATAACAATTAGCCCCAAGTTGGTTATCCTGTCCAGGCTGAGGGCAAAGTTTTTTTCGTCGAGATTATCGAGAGTGGCTCAGAAAGCCAAACAAACGAATACATGCATGAACTGACTGAATCGGCAATAGCCAAAGCCGAAGAAAATTATGAATGCACTGTTGTTGCTGTCACTACCGATAACACAGAAAATATGGCAAAAATGAAGCGTTTGTTAGTTGAAAAAAACGAGTCATTGTTGTCCATTGGGTGTGTTGTGCAGATTTAACACAAGCACAGCTAATTGATACAGTTTGCACAATAGCTAAGACATTCTAGTATACAAACAGCGTACGCGGTTTACTAGCAGCAAAAGAGGGCTCTACTAAACCTGTCATTCCTTCTGAAGTGCATTGGAGCTCCTCGGTTGCGCTTTTAAAATGGTATATTCGAAATTGGAACCATGTTCGACAAACCGTGAATGACAATGCTGATTTATTTTCGACATAAAAAATGAAAGAAATTAAAAAAAGGATAACCGATTTAGCCTTCTATCAACTGACGGAATCTGGCATCCAGGTTTCAGAACTCGCATTTTGTTTGAGAGTATTAAATGGAAATGAATAACTCTACGTTATTGTAAAAATTTTCAATGTTTTTTGTTCTTATATACAATTGCTTCTGCTCTTATATGCAATTTTTTCTGTTCTGATATAAAATTCTTGTTCTTACATACAATTTCGTCTGTTTTGACAATTTCTTTCTTTGAGTTTGTTTACTATTCTAGACTCGATAATTGAAATTTCATTATATTTTAGTTTTGGACCCGACTCTAGGAGATGCAGATTTTCGAACACTATTCTATTAAAAAAACATGTTTTAAACGTTTAAAACGTTTTTTTCTAAAGAAAACACTTTTTTTACCAACCCTAGAGTGAGTTGCATTCCACATATGCAGAACCAACCCAGTTTCCTGCATATATTTAAATTTAATGGAATTTTCAATCACATGTACTGTACATGGGCAACAACTATTGATAACAAAACTTAATAAATATGTATGTAGTACATTCACAAGCATTCGTACACTAAATCACTTAGAGCAGACATCCAAATCCCAATTTTTTTTTCAAAACAAAAATCCAAGTGAGTTTTTAGGTAGTGAAATCCTGCAACAATTGAAATGTGCACTAAAGAGTTAATGTTAAATCTTGCACCAAATATATTCAGATAGCAGTCATAACGATGCTGTGCAAGAGAAATTAATGTTCACCAATTCAGATTTTGTAATCAGGCAATAGTATTTAAGGATATTGTGAAAATTGGCCTAAGGTAAACTATTGAATTGCGAATGTGATTGTTACATTAATCTCAAGTAGTTTCAAATTCATAAACATTTTACTGTCAACAGCCATCATTTTGACGATAGAACATTTTACCTGCAAAATGCGTCAATCTGCACTGTGTGTTTTGCAATTGTTTACTTCGTTCAATCATATGATTATTTATTTTCTCGAGATACATCTTAGATCTTCATCTGGTAACAATCATGAGTAAGAAGTGACCGAAAATCACTGCCTTCAGGTTTGATGTTATTAACAGTTTGATGGGATATTATTTAATTATGATGTCATAATTAAATTTGTTATCATTTTTCAGGCTCGGGTTGGTACTCTACAACCAATTACAAAAGAACTTATAACAAAAATTAATAGTACTCAAACTTCATTACTATTTACTAGACAAGAGTGAATAAAGTGGTTAGCATACTAAGCAGTTTATAGGAGAGCTGTTCCATTAGTGAAACTAAAATGAAACTTCCAGGACAACAATCTACAACCATACGACATATTGGACGGCGTGCGCAAAACATGTACAGAAGCTCATCCATTATTTTGCAAGTACATGTGTTTTACAACATGTTAGACATCATGATCCTGAACAGTTACATTGTATTTGATAATTAGTTCCTGGGAGTTTATTCTTCAATTTTAATATTGTAGCAAGAGAAAGAATTCCGGTACCTGTTTTGTTCAGAAGCATCCTGACATTGCGGAAAATGTCAAAAGTTTACAACCATCATAATAAGACGTGTGTAATTAATGTAGAAAACTCATTTATGGGCCGTATACTGGTGAAACAAATTATTATTTTTATAACAGTACTAATTTTGAATGGCCCCTGTTTAGGCCACGGTTAGACTACGTGATTGGTAGCAAGAAAAGAAACAAAAGGACGTCGAAATACCAAGATAATTGGCGTTTCGACGTGATTTTGTTTCTTTTCTTGCTACCAATCACGTAGTCTAACCGTGGCCTTAAACTAAAAGTGCAAAATATAAATACTAATCACTAAATTTCCCAAAATTTAGAAAAATGCTATTTTTAAATTCCGTATCTATAAATTAACCATAAACATGATTTTCACGCCAAACACCTAAACGTGTAACAACAGTTGAATTGCAGTGATATAATTACACATGTATATGTAAGTGGGCATGCGTAAGTGCGCAAACAAAGTATTGAGTAAATAGACTGTTTTATCAGCATTCATACACATATCATTGCAGTTAAATACAATTGCCAAATTTACAATAGCTAATAAGAAAATTTATCAAAATGAAACCATCAAATGTGCTCAATATGCGTACGGAATATTTGTTGTAAAACTCACAAGTGTTGTATGTCAGAAAACCGCCATAATATTAGTTCCATTCTTTCTCTGTGAAAGAATTTTACAGTGGACAAAAATGTTGTTACAAAACTTTGCTAAACAACACTATGTATGTTGGAAATTCAAGAATACCCCATTCATGATTGCGATCGTGGTGATGTCTAAACATTATACGACGCCTTTATTTGAAAGTTCATAAATGCTGATAAAGTTTTTTATCCCATGCATGGGATAAATAAAAACAGCTCTCCCCAATATTTCCAAGAACCGTATTGATATGGGTTGTAGAACATTGAAAATTTAAATATTTAAACTTGAACGTTATTTAGGGTCGATTAGAAAAATCTTGTTAGTTATATATTTCTCAATAACATTCGATACGCAAATTATATGGACAGACAAACTCTGTGGTGGTGAGTACCGTAAAATTGGCAATTCGGACACCGTGGGGGTAATTCAGGCACCTGGTCACTTTTTATCTTTAATCGACTAATGAAAATTGTTAGATGCTTCTAGTGAGACCGAAATGCATTTTTTAGTTAGATATACATTAATCAAATGAAATTTATAAATAGCGAAAAATTATTTTCAGTGTATTCCACAGCTACCGTATATACTCGCAGAGAAGCCGACCTCGCATTTAAACAGTACCTCTAAAACTGCTTTAAAATCGCCAGTTTTTGCAAAAACCCACATATAAGCCGACACAACTTATCTAATTGAGCCTCTGTTTGAGCATGTAATTTCTAAGAAATCAAACCAATGACGTTTGAGCATGTTATTTCTAAGAAATCAAACCAATGAGTCAGATAGCGATGAAAAGGTGTGGCTGGAAAATTGACATTGATATCTGCCTGAAGTTCATTTTGTTTTATGCGAATTTAAGCCGACCCCCTAATTTCAGCATTGTATTTTATACTTCTAAACTCAGCATATAATCGAGTATATACGGTACATTATATTTGAAATTCAGAAAAGTCGAAAAAACTAATTTTACTATTTTTCATTAGGTTTGATCTACCACAAAGCTTTGTTGCAAGTTGAAATGGGCAGGCTGGCAGAAGTACCATTAGAAACTCTTACTAATTCAGTCACTCGTTTGAAGTTGTTCAGTTGTTGTACAGACGACGCTCAGTGCAGGTCAAGGACAAGGACATGGACAAGCACGGGGAAGAGGAATAAGACGCGGTCGAGGTCAGTGCAGCAGCATGAAAGATGAAGAAGATTCTTCAAGTTCGTCGTCTTCAAGTGATGAAGACGATACATGTGCAACTTGTTCAGTCGTCTTTATGAAGTCCAGTGGACCGGACTGGAAATGACAAAATAATAATAATAATTTCATTAATAACATTCTTAGCAACCAATTTAACATTTCATTCTAGGACTTCGAAATTTGCAGAGTCTTATTTTAATTTTGGAATGAATCACCTGCAGATTAAAATTCTAATAAAATCTAAAGGTAAAGACTACGATTATCTCAGTGAAAAAACATTCTCCAAATTGACAATTATCATGGAAGGGCTTTCATTTGCATAAGAAGTATTATTCTAAATTAGCTGTTTACTTATAAATTTATTTGTTTTTATAATATGCAATGAGTTTTGTTTTATTTAGTTATTTTTGACGCAATGACTGCACCTCTAGCAATGTTCTATTCAATTTTATTTTATACCACAGTTCATAAATTAACGTGAATTTTTTCAAAAAACTATAAATACTAAGTAACACTGCATTTCATTTTGCACTCGACGACAAAAAGTTTGCAACGTTAAATTTTTAAGTATTTATATATAAGGACTATTACATGTATTTATGCAAGCCAAACACTGTTGGAAATCGGTCTGACATCTTAGTTTATCACTAAGTATGTAATGTATGTATGCGCTAATTGGTCAGAATTATGGGCCAAGTTTAAGTAGGTCATGATTTACCCACATTATTTATTAATACTATTAAAGAAACAATTGCAATTAATTTCTTTTCACGGTTATTAATGTAACAAAATAACAATATGATAAAATATAATTAATGTGAGAAATTACATAATATAAAAAATAATTCTAAGAATAACATATAATTTATAATGGGCCAACAGCCGGTTGCATACGAATTCAAAAGTAATTTCTACAGAAAGACAAAAATTGATTTCAGCATTTGAAAATATGTGTAAAAACCTCTCAATTGCTGGAAATTTGCCAACATTTGGTAAATTCCTTGATGACCAGAATAGCTGCAATAATTGAAATATTAAACTTTCTATGCATGTGTTCAGGGGCATTCGCAAAATTTTCTGACGGGTAACATCTTAGTCATGTTCCAGTGAGTGACCAAAAGCGCGGCAAAGTCCCGGAAATTTTTTTTAAAAATATTGATAAAATAGACATTAGTTTTCAAATTTTACTAATACTTTTCCGAAAATTTCTTCGTTCAACCAATCAAAATCAATTTTGAAAATCCGACTGGGGGGGGGGGG